>JANAVB010020398.1:11461287-11646287 GCA_029216955.1 Iris pallida
CTCGAGCGCTTCGACGACCGATTTCTCCCAAGCAAACGCCTCCAACTCCTTGCTAGCAGTGCTCCAGCAAGTTCCCCTCCTCCCCACGGTCGCAACGCAATTCGTCTGGCACGAATCGGATGCCAGATGAGAAAGTTAGGATTTTGAAGGGAAAAAGGGAAACTAGGTTTTTTTTGATCTAGTGGAGGCTATGGAATTCTTCACAAATGAGAGGGGGCTGCTGCTATGCTTGGCCGGCCATGGGTATGGGGTATTAGGATTAGGTTAAGTCATAGGCCAAGCATTCCTAGATTGCTACAAAGGCCCCATGACAAAAGCTTAAAAAGGCTTATAAAAATGACTTAAAAATTATTAAATTATTCTAGAAAAATAGGTAAAAATTCTAAATTAAATCTAAAAAGTCAATAAAAAACTAATCACATTATTAGGCTTTTAGACAAGGTTGACTAAGGTTATACCATCTAGGTCCTATCAATGCACCAATCTAAAACACACAACAATCAATTTAATTAACATTTAAATAAATTCAAAATAATGCACAAAGACTAAAATACCCTTAATTAGAAAAAGTGAGTGTGACACAGACATAATCTTGATGTGATGTATATCGAGAAGAATGTGTTTGACAACATAATTAATACTGTAATGAACATAAATGGAAAGATGAAAGACAATCCCAAGGCCAGGTTGGATTGGAAGATATATGCAGACGTCTTGCGTTGCATTTGATAAAGGAAGGCAATGGAAAGTATAAGCAGCCTAAGGCAATTTTCTCACAGGACAGGAAGGATAAAGGGCGACTTTATAGGTGGATTCAGGGCCTAAAATTTTCTGATGAGTACGTATCGAATGTAAGAATATGCGTCGACCTGAAGGAGAATAAACTAACAGGTATGAAGGGCCACGACTGTCACGTATTTATGGAGAAGTTAATTCCGATCGCATTTCGGGAATTATTACCGTTGGTCATTTGGGATCCGTTGACAAAGCTGAGCATATTCTTCAGAGATCTTTGTTCTACTAAGTTGCTTGTCGATCGTCTAGAAAAGCAAGAAAATGATATTGCGGTAATACTGTGCAAGCTTGAGAGGGTGTTCCCTTCTGGGTTCTTTGACTCGATGGAGCATTTGCCAATTCATCTTTCCTATGAGGCACGTGTTGGTGGGCCCGTCGGTTATCGGTACCCGTTTGAGCGGCATTTGAACCACCTAAAGAGAAAGGTGAAAAACAAGGCTCGGATCGACGGTTCTATTTGTGAAGCCTATGTTCTCGATGAGATTACAAACTTCTGCTTGATGTATTTCAAGCCACATGTTGCTACTAATAGAACAAGAGATCCAAAAAAAATCTTGAATCTAATGATGCAATACTGAAAGTCTTCAATGCTTTCGGAAAGCCTTCGGGAAAAATGAAGAGAATATATCTGAATGACGAGGAACTAAGGTCTACTCAGTTATATATATTATTCAACTGTGACGGGAATGAAGTGTAGAATCTCGAGGGGTAAGTAACTAATACGTCCACGTTTACGTCATATATGCATGTAATAGTATTCAATATTATTATTACACTAATTGGCCAATGTGTTATTGTTTTTAGCATATTTAATAATAAGGTGAGGTCAAGTAGACCGTACATAACATATGAAGAACTAGAACAGAAAATAAGATATTATTTTTCTTTATGGTTGAGTGCATATGTAAGGAGCTCAGTAATTACTTTTTGTATATGCACTTTACACAGTAATTAATGGAATGCTAAATTTAATTTCTTATCTTGTGGTATTTAAGTCTATCGTCTAGACGCAACACTAGAGAATGAATCTATTAGAACTCTAGCCAAGGGGCCAATTTATTCCATCAAAATCTGGCCAAGCTATTGTGTGAATTGGTTTAGGTTCAAGTCAACAAATGCTTCGATCAGAGAGAACTTTCCGAATCTTGATTTGACCAAAAATAGTTGTTTGTGTATCAGATCTACAAACTACAAAGATGTCGACCTAGGCAATGATTTCTATGGCATCTTATGGGAGATTGTAGAGTTGACATATAACTACGGCATAGGGTCGGCTAAGATCGTGTTGATCAAGTGTGATTGGTTTGATCTGATCCAAGATCAAGGTTGGAAAATTGACAAGCATGGTCTTGTGGATATTAACTACCGCCGTCGATATCAAGGATACGAACCATTTGTCCTAGCAAGTCAAGCTCAACTCGTTTACTTCACTACTTATCTTAGACTGGAAACAACTAGGTTGGACTGGTGGACAGTATGCAAGACTAAAGCCAAAAATACCTACGATGTTGATAAAATAGCTTATCAGGAGGACGAGCTACCTCTCGTAACAAATAAAGTTGACGTGGATACAACGGAAGTTCCACATTACACGTCTAATCGTGTAGAAGAGGTAGAAGTATCCGAAGAAAAAAACGAAGGAGATGAAAGCGAAGATGAGGAGGAAGAGGAAGATAAGGACGCGGAGAACGAAGAAGATAAATTTTCAGAAGATGATTAAAAATAAAATAAAATATAAAATATGTTTAATCACTAATTAATCTTCATGCAACAACTATTTAGACTTATAAAATGTACTGTCATTTTGTTTCCATCAATCTTACCAGATGACACCCATGACCCGAGCATATTGCTTGAGAGAGGCACAGATGGCTGCTGGGGAGGAAGTGGTACCTTCTGCTGTTAAGGAGGAAGTGTTGCCTCCTGCTGCTGAGAAGGTGATACCTAAAACAGAGATCAAGGTTAAGGAATAAGTTCTATCTCCTACTATTAAGGAGGAAGTGATTCCTAAAACCGAGATCGCTGTGAAGGAGAAAGTGGCACCAGAAGGCAGTGGCACCGGGATTCCAGTCATCCAGCTCCTATAGATGATCTTGATCACGTGGAGCTTTCTTATGCGCGGTGGCTGAGGGAGAGGTATCTGCCCCAGCGTAGAGGGTAGAGTTATATATATGATATAACTTTTGACCGAATTTGTCTCTGGTAGACTCGGATGTTTCTGGACATGGTTATTATCTAGACTTGGATGTTTCTGGATGTTATTATCTAGACTTGGTTATTATCTAGAAATTCAACGGAGGGTTGCTCCGAGTCTATTTTTTATAAAATGTGATATGTTAGATGCATGCAAATTAGATTTAGAATATTTATTACATTTCTTGTATATATCTAATTTTTATCAGGTATGACAGGACGAAGATGATCGTACCTCGGAGCATCCCGTGCTGGTAGAGGTTCCATCGATGGATGGAGTGCTACTCCGTTATCGGATGATGGTTTCGGACCCTCGTCTCCTAGTACTCTAGTATACCGACCAGTCATATCTCTGACTGCGTCAACGATACGTGGCAGTACTCCTGGACGGGCAGTTCTAGGCCTGAGACTACCCTGTCCAACATTCCGAATGCTGACGGCACTATGGAGACGGAGGAGCTGGTGGAGGAGGTCGCACCTACTCTGTCTCCATATGATCCGAGCGATCCCCCATGCGTTCCTCCGGACGAGACGATGATGGAGACACTACGTCAGAATTTGTATTTTTCGACGGACTAAAATCGTCGAAAACTGTAATTCTCGACGGTTTTGGTCCGTCATGTGGTCCGTCAAAAATAAACCGTAGTTTACTGTAAATGACGCTTTTCTACCATCGATAAGTAGGTGGAGAAAACGATGGGTTTCGTCTGTCGTATAATAAACGCACGGACTACATCTGTCAATAATCCCGCTTACACAATTCCTCCTACCTGCCTATTTTTTACATACAATGTCCGTCAAAATTCTGTAAAATATTCACCAGAATTTTTTTTAATTAGTTAATCCTATTTTACCTGTAAACTGGTACGCACATTGAATCTGAATGTAAATCGAAGATTCAATCAAAATGAATATATCACGAATCATAATTGATAATGAATACATTCAATTTAAAATGAATATATCACGAATCATTCAAGAATCACAATTGTAAATGAATACATTCAATTCAAAATGAAGATAACCACCAATTGATTTAAGAATCTCAATTGATATTGAATATCACTAATTAGACATTGTTTTTGTAGTATTTAAATACTTGCAATTGTTCTCACACATAACATCCAAACTGAAAAAAGAATAGTATTTCAAAATACAAATGCTAATATTCAAATCCTAATAAATTGAACAGACTTTTTTGGCCAATTGATGAAATCACCAAGCATAATATCTTTAAACTTTTCATCCCCTTCAAACAAATATGCATTGAGGTCAAAGATTTCATCGATGATGATACTATAAACATCTTTCTTTGGCGGTGCATCATAATTTAAGCGTCCAAAAGCAATATATTTTCTTTTGAAGTCCTTTAGAAAACATGTCTTTGGCAAGTTGGATTGTTCCGGTACCTACAACCATTGAAACACAAATATACAATATTAACAAGAGTAGAACTATAGTATCAGTGTATCACTCAAATAAGTGTGAAGCAATATCAGTATCAAAGTGCAGTTTAGATCAGTATATATACCTCAGAAGTACCATGAACTGATGATGATGATTGTTGTGTTGTTTTTGGATGGTTACTTTTTATCATTTTTTTGATTGTAGCCATTTCTTCTTTAAGTGTGATTAGATCAGTCTCCATAGCTTCATTTTTATTCTTTAATTGACGAGCCGTCTCTCTACTTACCGCTGAAGCACGAATCTATGTCTTTGAAACACCTACACCCATGCCACGAACATAACCCTTTCTATCACGTCCGAGTACCTAAACAACATACAATAACAAGGGGATTATTTTCTACAAGCTTTCATTTTTTTCCTACAAGATATAAACAAACTATTTATTAAAAAAATCTCGCAAACCATTGCAACAGGGTCATTGTCCAAATCATTTTGTCCCAAATATGGATCATCTTCTACAAGCTTTCTAATTTTTTTCCTACAAGATATAAAATGGTGCATATATATGATTAATGAAACTCAAAATCAACAAAATTATTATTACAATTAAAAGAGAGTTATTCTTACAACGTAATCGATCGAGCTGCTAGAGGAGTTAGTATTCTTGGGCATATGTGTGGTCACTTATAACATGCTTCTACTGAATTCACCAGTAAGACTCTCCTTTTTCTATATCAAAAGAGAAACAAAATATCATATTGCAATAAAATGTAAGAAAAGAAAAAAGCAAAAAGAAAATAAAGAAATATGTACATTAAGTAATTACCAGCTTATGTGCTACCCTCGCGTATGCAATCCTATCGGTTGTATGTAGTACCTTAACATTTTTTCTCGCTTCCTTACCAACTTCACGATGAATACTGTCTTCATGAGTAGAGTAGAAATCAACAAAGTCTTTCCAATCTTCTTTCTTTACAATGTTAATAGGCCTGTTTCTTTTTCGCTCAGCAACAGTTGGATACATATCACACCTTTTTCGGATGTTAGACTTCCAATTTTTCCAAGAAATATTAGCTTTTTGCAAAACTTTAGTCTTATAAATTTCGGGCACAACATATCTACTTGCAAAGACAATTTTCTTCATATGTTAGACATACATAAAGATTTAACAATTTTTATAATTCACATCTACTCACATTAACACCTCTCCATATGTTTTCTTTCACACTTTATGGAACCTTTTTCCAAAAATCAATTGCAGGTGGACAATGTGTCTTTGTTATCTTTCCAACAGTAGTTGCAAAATTTTCTGATTCAATATCAACAGGTCGTCCATAATCATCAAAAATGATAAGTTTTGGGGCACCTAAGAAAATTTTCAAATATTAGAACATACTGTAAAACATATAACATATAACATATATAGGAACTATTAGATAAAGATATTGAAATATTATTAGATAAATGTATGAAATAATTACCGATTCGATTAGAAGTGCTTCCTTGATAACCACTAGAAGGATCCCCATTATTAGATTCATCCCCATTAGCTTCATGATCACTATAAAGTTCATCTCTACTGGATTAGGTTCCATCTCCTGACATAATGAAACTAAAACAACAAACAGAAATGCCAATTAAGATATAAAAGAAGAATATCAATTTTTAGTTAGTGCAAAAAATCACAAAGAAAAAAGATAAACATAGCAGGTATGTAATTGAGAATAAAGACAATAGGAAAATTATTAGCATTACCCATATGGAATCTGCAGATTTATTACCTCATCAGCTAGGATTAAATCTGGACTCTTTCCTTTAAATCTGGATACTCCTTCCTGATAAACATATGCACTAATTACCGTCGCACGACACCATAAAAACACTCACGACTAAGTTCATCGAACTTGCGCAATGTGGAAAACAACACTCAAAGCTATGTTCTTCTACACAATGAGGGGAAAACTGTAAAACTTGTCCTTTTTGCCTGTGGTCAGTTGCTTATCCCTCATTACTATCAGGTGTCCAACTTGAGCAGCTTAGGTAGGCTAAATGGTGCTTTTGTGATAACATCTTAAGAGAATTATGTTGGAGAACAATGAAAACAATGATAAGAAGCATACAGATATAACATAACTGCCCTCTACTTTAAAGTTTAAACAAAAAAAAGGGGTGGGGGGGGGGGGGGGGGGGGGGGGGTATCTGCAGTAACTCAAAACATTCAGGAACTCAAAAAATCTTGAATATGAAGAGCCCGAAGCAAGTTTACCAGCCACAACATTGCAAATGAACTTACAAACTAAATTAAACATGCAGATAACTACATATGTATATGGAAAACTAAGTTCCCTAACTGAACTCAAAAAGAAAAGAAAAGAAAAGAAAAAGACGATTCTGCCTTTGCTAAATCTAAAGAAAAAGATGCAGCAATTAAAGACAATTTTCTACACTTTTGATCCCAGTGTCGCACTTCGGGTCTAAGTTGGTCCAAAGTGGTAGTTTTTTTTTTATTCTTGTTGCAGCATTGGTGATTGGCTTTTGCGTTACCAAACATGCCTTGAAATTCTGAAACTCTTCTCATGTAAGTATTTCACCAAATTGTGCTGTTTCAAACAAATTATAGAATTTCAGCTAAGGGAGATATCATATTGTAGTTTTATCATTACAATATTATGTGCATTATAGTGTAATCTAGGCGTAAGTTGGAAGAAGAGCTCTATAACGAGAATAAAAATAAACCATAAAACATACCAAGAACAAACTCCAGAACATAGATTGCAACTTCCAGCCCTAATGAAGAAGCCCATACATGGTGCTTTTGCATAACTTTGTTCTGGGATAATGGCCATATATTATTTTAATGGAATATTGGACACAAATGTCCCACAACAGTTTGTAGAACTATCATTCAAACACACTTATCAGAGAAATGGGTGGATAGTCAAACACTAAATAGAATCTTGTAGGAAGCTCTTCTCGCATGAGTTGAAATCCCAACACAAACCAAATGGGCCTAACTAAATATAGCCATTTATCATAAAGTAAATCATCCTCATGCTATTTTTAAGGAATTATGCCAAATTGATCATGCTAGAATACTTTGATCCTGATAAACATATACACTAATTACTAGCCAAACTAGATGCCAGCAATGCTAGTTACATAATATCAAATTTAGCCCAAGTTTCAAACACTCTCGATCCAGAATTGCTTCAGATTGCAAGGATGTCACCATCATACCTATAAGATATTATGGCCCTGGACTTGAGAATGGAAACTACACAATTAAACTATAATTTGCAGGCATGGCAGGCCACAGAAGACCTCTATTGTATCTAGCTTAAAGTTGAAATATGGGCAACCTATTTATGGGGTTTTACAACTTGCGGCT
Organism: Iris pallida; assembly: GCA_029216955.1. NCBI lineage: Eukaryota > Viridiplantae > Streptophyta > Magnoliopsida > Asparagales > Iridaceae > Iris > Iris pallida. The sequence goes on from JANAVB010020398.1 coordinate 11,469,071, forward strand.
ACTAGATGAAGCACATGTTTCTTAACTATTCAGTGCAAATGTGTTGGGAAAAAACAAGGCCTTTTCCGTCTTTGTGATGAGATGAAAATAAAAAAATAGAAATTGGAAGAGAGGAGAAAAATAAAAGATTGCACACACAAGATTTACCGAAGTTCGGCTCAATGTGAGCCTACGTCCTCCGCTCGCCCCTTATCCGTCGTTTTTATTATAATCAAATGAAAGACTACAAGGGCATTCTCTCAAGTTGGTACAACTTAACTTGAGGATCACTATCTCTCTCACAAACTCACTTTGAGTAGATTACAAGTGTGAGGATTACAAGTTGTGTTGTTCTTCTACTTGTTGTATGTTTCAACCTTCACCATCTCCCCTCTATTTATAGGGAGGATATGCCTCTTGGGTACGCCACATTCATTGCATGGAGAAGTCCAAAGGTCAGCCCTTCCATCTCCCAAGATTCGTTCTTCCATTCCCCCCAATGCATGGAGAAAGGCAATACATTAATATTGCATGCAAACTGAATGCATGCAGAATATTAATAGATAGGCTACTTCAGATGGTCATAACTTCTTCAATACACCTTCAAATGTCCTGGTTCAAAGCTTGAATGAAAGATAAAACTTTGCTCAACAAATTTCATATTGAAGACCGAGCCAAGAAATGACTACAACATATCCAAAACAGCCTCTCAAAACTGAATTTTGTCACAAAATACTACACCCAGAAAAATGGCTAAGTACTTGGCCAAACCCAACCATAAGTGACCGATTTCCATGGATCAAATCCATATTGTTTTATCATGGGGATGGACCCCGTTCCCATCAATCTTCCCCTCCATCCTCATGAGGAGAAAGTTTTTAAACAATAGTCATACCTGCCTTCCTACGACAGAAGTCATGCTTCTCTTTTGGTAGAGGCTTCGTCATCATGTCAGACAGATTTTGTCTTGTATCAATCTTCTTAATGTGTATCAGGCAATTCTCCAAAGCATCTCTGATCCAGTGATGTCGTACATCAATGTGCTTTGTCCTTGAGTGATAGGTAGTATTTTTATTCAAGTCAATGGCGCTCTGACTGTCACAATATAACATGTACTTCTCTTGCTTGAGAGATAACTCCTTCAGAAATTTTTTTATCCACAAGAGCTCCTTACTAGCTTCTGTAGCAGCGATATATTCAGCTTCTGTGGTGGATAGAGCGATTCACTTTTGCAGCTTTGATTGCCATGATACGGCTCCCCCTGCAAAGGTAAATAAGTATCCTGATGTGAACTTTCTTTTGTCCATGTCACCTGCCATGTCCGAATCAGTGTAACCTTCCAAGATAGGTTTTCCATCTCCAAAACATAAAGAATATTTAGAGGTTCCTCTAAGATATCTTAGAATCGACTTTACTGCTTCCCAATGTGCTTTACCAGGATTGGCGAGAAAACGACTTACCACTCTAACTACATGGGCTATGTCGGGTCTTGTACAAACCATGGAGTATATCAAACTTCTGACGGCTGAGGCAAATGGGATGCTCTTTATTTCCCCCTTCTTCTTCTCACTTGAAGGGCTTTGTCTTGTACTTAGCTTAAAGTGAGCTGCTAGCGGTGTGCTGACTGGCTTAGAGTTCTCTATATTGAACCTCTCCAAAACACGTTTAATGTATCTTTCTTGTGATAGACACAACTTTCTCGCACTTCTGTCCCGAGAGATCTTCATTCCTAATATATGTTGTGCTGCTCCTAAGTCCTTCATGTCAAAGGACTTGCTTAACTCTTTCTTCAACCTGTCAATCTTAGACATATATTTTCCAACAACAAGCATATCATCAACATATAAAGAGAGAATAATGAAATCATCATCGGAGAACTTCAGGACATAAACACAGTGATCTGCAGATGTTATCTTGTACCCATGGTCAAGCATAAAAGAATTAAACCTTTTATACCACTGTCGCGGTGCCTGCTTGAGCCCGTACAAGCTCTTCTTCAATTTGTAAACCAATTGTTCTTTGTCCTTTACCTTGAAACCCTCTGGCTGCTCCATATAAATTTCCTCCTCTAAGTCACCATGGAGGAATGCAGTCTTCACATTAACTGCTCCACTTCAAGATCTTGGGAAGCAACAAGACCAAGAATAACCAGAATAGAAGACATCTTGACAACAGGAGAAAAAATTTCTTCATAGTCAATACCTTGCCTTTGACTGAAACCTTTCACCACGAGGCGAGCTTTGTACTTGACTTGGTCATTTCCTTCATTCTTGATTTTGAACGCCCATTTGTTCTTCAAGGCTTTTCTGTTCTTTGGTAGCTCCACCAAGTCATAAGTGTGGTTCTTATGCAAAGGATCCATCTCCTCTTGCATAGCTTTCTTCTACTTTGTACGATCTTCATGTACTTGTGCTTCATGGAAACTTTTTGGTTCACCTGCATCTGTCACCAAAGTATACTCTGAAGCAAGATATCTAGTTGAGGGTTGTCGTTCTCTCTCTGACCGTCTCAACTGAGGTGCTGGTGGTTGATCCATATCTGGTGGCTCTACATGTTCACGCTCCCCCTGATCAATACCTGGGGAACCTGTAATTTCTTCTTCTTCCTGCACATCTTGAAAATCATTATTTTCTGGCATAGGAGAAAGAACAACAACCGGTGTAGAAATTGGATCTGGAACGATGTGAGTGTTTTGTGGCTCTTTTTCTTTTTCAAAATCAATAAGTGTTTGATCTTCACAAAATACAACATCCCTGCTTCTAACAATTTTCTTGTTTATAGGATCCCACAACCTATATCCAAATTCATTATTTCCATATCCTAAGAAGATGCATAGAATGGCTTTATCATCAAGTTTTGTTCTTTTCTCCTTAGGTACATGCACAAATGCCTTACACCCGAACACACGCAAGTGGGAATAGGAAATGTCCTTTCCACTCCAAACCCTTTTGGAATATCTCCATCCAAAGGAACTGAGGGGAACAAGTTTATCAACTAGCAGGCGGTTCATACTGCTTCTCCCCAAAATATTTTTGGTAATTTAGCTAAGGATAGCATACTCCTTATCCTTTCATAATTGTGCGGTTCATCCTTTCCGCAACCCCATTGTGTTGTGGCATGTGAGGGACAGTCTTTTGGTGTCTAATACCATATTTAGAACAATAATCTTCAAACATCCTTGAAGTATATTCACCACCATTATCCGTATGAATACACTTCAAGAGCTTCCCAGTTTCTCTTTCAACTTTGGTATGGAAGTCTTTGAAAAGTTCAAGGACTTGATCTTTGGCTTTTATGACATATACCCACACCTTTCTAGATGCATCATCTATGAAGGTCACAAAGTAAGAGGCACCACTAAAGGTTTTTACATTTATGGGTCCACACACATCCGAATAGACTAATTCCAATACGTCGGTTTCTTTTTTGTTATAATTTTTAACAAAAGCTACACGGTGTTGTTTTCCAATTAAGCAATGATCACAGTGAGATAATATTGTACCTTGTATGGATGGAAGTAGTTGTCGCTTTGCAAGAGTTTGTAGTCCTTTCTCGCTCATGTGGCCAAGTCGCTTGTGCCAAAAATCCATAGAGGTACCTTCCACTGTTCCAAGTGCATCATTCTCAAAGTGGAACTGAGCTTGTAGAGAGTGCAACACTTTTTTCCTCTCGCCAGTACAAGTGATCCTTTGGTAAGCTTCCACCATCCTTTACCAAAGCTGCTTGCGTATCCTTCTTCATTAAGCTTGCCGGTGGAGAGAAGATTGAGACGAAGATAGGGCACAAATCTAACATCTTTTAGAACCATCTTTGGTCCAAGGTTAGTGGTAACACAAATATTTCCGATGCCAAGAATTTGAGAAGAGTCTTTGTTACCCATTTTTACCGTTCCAAGGTTACCTTCAAAAAGCGAAGTGAAGTAGTCCTTCCGAGGAGTAGCATGGTAGGAGGCACCAGAATCAATCATCCATTCTGAGTCTTGGCAAGTGAGATTTGCACATTCTTCTTCACATGCCGAGAAAAGCACAATTTCATTGTTAGTGGTGTTGATATATGTGTTAAGTGTTATTGGGCTTTAGTCCCATATTGCCTAGAATGATAGGAGAGGAGGCTAGCCTCTCCTATATATATGTAGTCTCTATTGCAATAATAATCACCAAAAATCTCAACATAGTATCAGAGCCTAAACTTGCTTAGAATACCGTCAGAGCCACCCTCTCCACACAAACCCTACCCCTAACCTCGCCCTCCTTTTTTCCTCTACCCCTACACCGCCGCTGCCGCTGCTATTGCTGCCGTTGCAGTCGCTGCTTAGCCGCTGCCGCTGCGGCTGTGCCGCTGCCACTGCTGCGCCGCTTCTGCTACCGCTACAGCCGCCGCTGAGCCGCTGCGGCTGTGTCGCTGCTGTGGCTGCGCCGCTGCTGCTGCTGCTGCCGTGGGTACCTCCGTGCACACCACTTTTAGGGCTCCTACTGTGTAGGTAAGCCTAAACTTGAGATTTATTTCATCTGTGGCACCTACGGTGTAGGTAAGCCCAAACTTGAGATTTATTTCATCTGTGGCATCTACAGTGTAGGGAAGCCTAAAATTGTTCTTGAAGATTTATCTCATATGAGATTCTCAAGTAGATGCCGATGATGTCTAGATCCGATGAAACCAGACATATTCGGATTTAGGAGAGGACGACGAGGACAAGCGTGAGTCGTGGAGCAAGTGTGACGTGATCGAAAAGAACCATCGATGGAGGCGATCCTCAAGAAGCTGGATGTTGACGACGTGGCGACATTGATGAAGTTGATAAAGGTGTCCGCTGGTGATAGCACGACATGAGCACCGCCAAAGTTGGAATTACCCTCCATCGATCTGAAGTTGGATGGACCAGCCACCTATCTAAGTTGGTCACGGCAGGTGAGAAGAACCCTTGCAGGAAAAAACCTGGATGGATTCTTAGGGACGAGAAGACAGAGCCGGAAGAGGGCTCGACATGACGCGACGAATGAAAATCCACTTATATGGTAATTTATATCTGACTTCTCAATTCCTTAGTCTAGTCTATTACTTCCACAGTAGATGGCATTGAGATGGTGAAAGACGTATGGGAGAAGTTGAGGAGAACCTATGATGGCGTAGAAAACAACCTACGGATCTTCCAGATAAAAAGAGAGATCGACGACACCGTACAAGGGGAGAAGACGGTGCAGGAGTACGCTACGGAGTTGGAGCATCTCTGGCTAGATTATGATCACTCCTCGAAACGGGCAAGCTGCGGGGACCCGAAGTGCAAGAAGAGACATGTGTGCCTGCAGGAGAGGACGATAAAATTCTTCAAAGGGCTGACTGCAGCATTTGTACAGAGGACAGCCTTACTCCTCGCCCAACCAGAGATCCCTAGTCTCGAGGAGGCTATCTCAGCCATGATCCAGGAGGAGACGCGGATCAGATTACGGACAGGGTCAGGTGGTCCCCCCGAAGCAAAGTCAGCACTAGCAGCTGCTAGCCCGGGCGACACAGGATCCAAGGGAGAGCTCTGGCAACACAATCGGCAATGCTACAACTACAGGGAGATGGGCCATCATCGATATGCTTGTACCAAACCACCTAAGGAGGGAGACTCAGGTGGTGGACGAGGACAAGGATATATTGGACGTGGACGTGGTCGAGGAGACCGACAAGGCGGCTGAGGAGGCTATCGGGCAAACTTGCTGGTGACAGAAAGGAATGGAGGAGCTGGTGGCACCTTTACTGAGGAGGATCAGGCACTGCTGGACCTGCTGGAGAGAAAGCAGAGAGCGTCAACCGAAGGAGACAGGAGGAGCGAAGCAGAGGAGACATCTACCCTATTCTTCGGAGGCAACGCCACTATGTATGCTCACCCATCAGAAGGTACTGACGAGTCAGTCGCTCTTGCATCTATGTCTTCCCTTAAACCGTCAGACTGGATTATCGACTCAGGAGCATCTCGGCATGTGACCGGGAACGCTAGTGAGTTTTCTTCATATACTCACCTAGCACCAGCAGACACCATTCAGACTGTAGATGGTACTTTCCAACCAGTGGTCGGTAAGGGTACTATTAATTGTACAGATTTAGTAAGATTATCCAATGTGTTACATGCTTTATCCTTTCCAGTCAGGCTCTTGTTTATTAGTTCTATAATTCTCCAACTAAAATGCACTGTTTCTTTTGATATTCCTAAGGTGATCTTCCAGGAGAAAGGGATGGGACGAAGACTTGGGACTGGCACCTGGCATGAGGGACTGTGGTACTTAGATCGGGAAGGATTGGACTCAGCATTGATATATATGGCAGAGAAGGCTGGAATGGGAGAGCTGCGGCAGAGGACTGAAGATACTTTGATACTTCATCATAGGAGGATGGGACATTCTTCTTTTGATACTCTAAGTAAGTTGTATCCAGAGATGTATACAAAATCAAATAAACAGAAATTAGTATATAATGCATGCGAGTTAGGAAAGCTTACTAGAAGCTCATATGTTGGTACTAGTCATAAGAGTTCTCTTATTTTTGAGGTAGTACATTCTGATGTTTGGGGTCCATGTGCTACTAACACTATGAATGGATATAAGTACTTTGTCTCCTTTATTGATTGTGCATCTCGTGTCCCCTGGCTATATTTAATGAAAAATAAGAGTGAAGTATTTGCTTGCTTCCGGGACTTCCATAAACATGTCCAGACTCAGTACAATGCAGTAGTGAAGGTACTAAGGTCTGACAATGGAATGGAGTACACCAACAGGACACTTGCAGAGTACCTGTCAGTACACGAAATACAGCACCAGACCAGCTGTGCATACACACTAGCACAAAATGGAGTAGCAAAAAGGAAGAACCGACACCTTCTAGAGACCGCAAGAAGTATGATGATCGACATGAATGTCCCACAAAATTTATGGGGACATGCAGTATTGACAGCGGCACAACTTATCAACAGGATGCCTTCAAAAGTCCTGGGATGAAAGTCCCCATGCGAAGTATTACAAGGCAATAATAGTGGGATACTCCCACTAAAGGTATTCGGGTGTATGTGCTTTGTGAAAGACAATAGACCATCAGTTGGGAAACTTGATCCCAGAGCAGTCAAGTGCATCTTCGTGGGCTACTCAGCGACTCAGAAGGGATATGTGTGCTGGAGTCCAGTAGAGAAGAAGAAGTTCGTTAGTATGGATGTCCACTTCCGAGAGCATGAGCCATATTACCACCAGGAGGGAACTTCGCACAACACGCCTAATACTACCAGTATAAGGCGAGAGGGAGAGATGGAGAACTTGGTGGTAACCGATCTAGAAGTATGGCATAGAGGCACGGTTGAGGAAAAACATGAAGGTGAAGCAGAACAGGGGGAGGAGATAAGAAGTATCAGGCCTACGGCTCAGGGGGAGTTACTTACCTACAGCAGGAGAGAGAAGCAAACTGCAGGACCAGTACCTACAGTGCCAGTGCTAAGTCTCTTGCATGCGTCTGTCCCAACTCCTGAGACACCACCATCCTCCTCATCTACACCACTACCCTCCTCAGGTGATATCATTCCTTCTACTTCTCTCATACCACTACCTACACGAAGGACTACTCGCAGTAATGGGGAAAATCCTCCGAACAAATATGGTTGGGACCTGTCTAAGTTTGTTTCTTATGATCATATCTCTTCTTCTTATGGAGCATTTATAGCATCGTTGGATAGTATTACTGTACCTAATAATTGGCAGGTTGCCAAGAACGATTCAAAGTGGAAAGCGATAATGTATGAGGATTTGAGAGCTCTTGAGAAGAACCACACTTGGGAGCTGGTGAGACTGCCAGAAGAAAAAAGAGCAGTCGGATGCAAATAGGTTTTTACTATGAAACAGAAACCAGATGGACAGGTTGAGCGCTATAAAGCTCGACTGGTGGAAAAAGGATACAATCAGACGTACGACATCGACTATGACGAGACCTTTGCACCAGTGGCGAAGATGAGCACTGTCAGGACCTTGATCTCCCTGGCAGCCAATGGAGGGTGGAAGCTACACCAACTGGATGTGAAGAATGCATTTCTTCATGGGGATATAGTGGAGGAGGTGTACATAAAGATACCACCAAGATTCGGCACCAAACAGACAGAAGGCAAGGTCTGCAGACTGAAGAAGTCCCTCTATGGACTGAAGCAGTCTCCTCGAGCATGGTTTGACAGGTTTAGGAGAGCAATGATATAGATAGGATGTCAGCAGATCAATGCTGATCACATTGTCTTCTTCAGACGAAGTGGAGGCCACATCACCATGCTTGCGGTATATGTAGATGATATGATTATCACATGCGATGATGAGCAGGAGATCGCCCAACTCAAAGGAAAGCTTGGCAAGGAGTTTGAGGTGAAGGATCTTGGCCCTCTTCGATACTTCCTTGGGATTGAGATTGCTCGAGATAATGAAAGAATCGTTCTTTCTCAAAGGAAGTACGCACTGGACCTGCTTACGAAAACGGGAATGATGGGATGCAAACCAGCTACGACACCGATAGACCAGAAGTTCAAACTAGATGCTGAAGCTGGAGAACCAGTTGACCGAGACAGATATCAGAGATTAGTGGGCAAGTTGATCTACTTGAGCCACACTCGACCTGATATCAGCTTTGCGGTCAGTGTAGTGAGCCGCTACTTGTATGACCCCCGGAAGGGTCATATGGACGCAGTATACCAGATTCTGAGGTACTTGAAGGAAGCCCCCGGGAAGGGACTGATCTTCAGAAGAAATAATCATGTAAGCATCGAGGGCTATTGTGATTTTGACTGGGCTAGCTGTGCTGACGACAGGAGATCCACATCGGGCTACTGCATATTTGTAGGAGGCAACTTGGTCTCGTGGAGGAGTAAGAAGCAGTCAGTGGTGGCCAGATCAACAGCTGAAGCAGAGTATAGAGCTATGGCCTTGGGAGTCACAGAACTATTATGGTTGGAGAATATACTGACGGAGCTAAAGCTGGACCAAGGAGCCAAGATGAAGCTATGGTAAGACAACCAATCAGCTATTAGTATTGCCAACAATCCAGTACAGCATGACAGGACCAAGCATATCGAGATTGACAGATTCTTCATCAAAGAAAAGCTATAAAAAAGAGTACTAGAGCTGGGCAATATTCCAACCAAAGATCAGGTAGCAGACGGACTGACAAAGGGGCTTAGTTCTATCAGCATGATGAGAGGATGTGACAAGATGGATTTAGTGAATATCTTTCGCCAATCTTGAGGGGGAGTGTTGATATATGTGTTAAGTGTTATTGGGCTTTAGTCCCACATTGCCTAGAATGATAGGAGAGGAGGCTAGCCTCTCCTATATATATGTAGTCTCTATTGTAATAATAATCACCAAAAATCTCAACAAGTGGCAACGGCTGCACTTTCATTCTTTTCTTACTTCTTATTGGTCCTTTCTTCCTTTTGTTCTCGTTTGAGCTTGTGAAATTCCTGTTTTATGTGTCCATTCTTTCCGCAGTGATAGCAACTAATGTCCTTTCTGGCCTTCAATTTTCCTCTCGACTTGTCTCGGTTCTGAGGTTGTCGGCTTTTGCTCCTTCCCCTATTCTCGGTGACAAGGGCATGAGAATGGGAGGACGCGAATGACTTTCTTCGAATTTCTTCATTCAGAAAGCTGCTTGTAACTTGGTTCATGGATACAACTCCGTCATGTGCGGAGTTACTAAGAGACACCACCAGAGTCTCCCAACTATCCGATAATGAGCTAAGTAGAAGAAGGGCTTGAACCTTGTCGTCCAACACCATCTTCATGGCTGTAAGTTGATTTACAATACTTTGAATTTCATTCAGATGTTCAGATATGGAATCACCTTCCTTGAACTTGAGATTGACAATCTTTCGGATCAAGAAGCTTTGTTGCCGGCAGTCTTTATCTCGTAGATATCTTCAAGTTTCTTCCACAAGCTGTTTGTCGAAGTCTAATTTGATACATGGTGGAATACAGTGTCATCCACCCATTGTCGAATGGTACCGATGGTCTTCCGGCCGAGCTTCTTCCACTCTTCCGCCGTCATAGACTCCGGCTTGGAAGATTCACCTTCAACCGGTGTATAGAGGTCCTTGCAATAAAGAAGGTCCATCATCTTCGCCTTCTATATCATCCAGTTGCAGCCATTCAAGCTGATCATACGAATGCCCCCAATGGGAGTATCCATCTCAATACAAGAAGATTAGCAGCCTACCTCTGATACCACTGTTGGAAAAAAATAAGACCTTTCCCGTCTTTGTGATTAGATGAGAATAAAAAAATAGAAATTGAAAGAGAAGAGAAAACTAAAAGATTACACACACAAGATTTATCGAGGTTCGGCTCAACGTGAGCCTACGTCCTCCGCCCGCCCCTTCTCCGCCGTTTTCACTATAATCAAATGAAAGATTATAAGGGCATTCTCTCAAGTTGGTACAACTTAACTTGAGGATTACTATCTCTCTCATAAACTCACTTTTAGTGGATTACAAGTGTGAGGATTACAAGTTATGTTGTTCTTCTACTTGTTGTGTGTTTCAACCTTCACCATCTCCCCTCTATTTGTAGGGAGGATATGCCTCTTGGGTACACCACATTCATTGCATGGAGAAGTCCAAAGGTCAGCCCTTCCATCTCCCAAGATTCGTTCTTCCATTCCCCCAATTGCATGGAGAAAGGCAATACATTAATATTACATGCAAGCTGAATGCATGCAGAATATTAATAGATAGGCTACTTCAGATGGTCATAACTTCTTCAATACACCTTCAAATGTCCTGGTTCAAAGCTTGAATGAAAGATAAAACTTTGCTCAACAAATTTCGTATTGAAGACCGAGCCAAAAAAATGACTGTAACATATCCAAAATAGCCTCCCAAAACTGAATCTTGTCACAAAATACTGCACCCAGAAAAATGGCTAAGTACTTGGCCAAATCCAACCATGAGTGACCGATTTCCATGGATCAAATCCATATTGTTTTATCATGGGGATGGACCCCGTTCCCATCAAAATGGACGTGTAGAATTGATTATTTATTGTATATTGCATGAAGTATTTGATTAAAAGCTTCAAAAATTATTTAGGAACCTGTGTGAGGGGGGTTTGAGCTCGAGTGAGCATTGCTCATGTCATGAGCTAGAGAGAATGAACTCGATTTAGGAACCTGTGTGTATCGTGTGTATTAATACAGTGTCCATATTCAGTATAACAATTTCAGATTCTAGAGTGTCTCGCATAAGAGAGTTTCATGATGCTAACATATAACAAAAAAGCAGACAGACAATGCAGTGGCAAAATGATAATCGTATACTAAGAGTTATGTGACAAATTTGTCCGCATGATATTTGACTTGGAAGCATAAAACTTGATCAAAGTCCCAAAACCTAGCATGCATTTCATACTTCAATCTTATTAAATTAACACAAATAAAAGTGTTTATAGAACTAATGATCACCAAATTGTATTGATCATCAGAATGTATTAAATAATTGATCAATAATCTTCATCATATTCTAAATTATTAGCAAATGCAGATGCTAATGATGAAGCTTCTCCAACTGCTTCAGTAAAAATAAATGGATCTTCATAAGCGTCGACTTCGTGACTTAATCTTTTAGGAGATTCTAAAATAATATGCCAATTATCCCTTGTTTTATCTTTGCAATAAAAGACTTGAGATGCTTGAGAAGCATGAATGAATGGCTCATCCGCTTCACTTGTATTTGTCAAAAACCTTCCAAAATTGACAAAAACTAAATCTATTTCTGGATCCACCACACATACATTTACTTTGTCTTTTACAAGCACCCAATCACAATAGAAGACTGTTTGGTTGAAATCATAGTAATCCAGTTCAAGTATTTGTTTGATAATGCCATAATAAGTCACTTTATCATCCTTAAAATTGGAAGAACTAGATTTTGATCTGCAACTGGTTTCAGCCTTCATGGAAACCCTACTATTTTGTGTGGTTGAGTTCAATTCTGAATCAGCTGTATAAGAAACATATACATTTACCGCATACGCATTATATGTTACGGCCTCAAAATTTGGACCATTTGCAAGCCTCTTAAAATGAGTTATTTCCTCATTCTCAAGTTGTCCTCTTAACCAAGGAATATAGTCCATGATCTTTTTTTTTTGGTGTCTTCCTCTTTGATGTTTTCCACTAGGTCGATTATCCTTTACGTACGTTTGATATTTTCTGTGAATACATACGCAAAAAGTCTTTAAATTATACATTTATGGAATAAATATATCATAATTCATGCACATAATTGCGTTGAAGTGTTACTTACTCCTCCTATTTATCATTTTTAGGAGAATGCGACAAAACTCATCTATGTACTTGTTCGTACTGCAAACTAGTCAAACGATAAACCTTGCCAAGTGAATTGATAGGATATGGACCTTCTTCATCAATATCATTGATGGATCTTCTCCCTTCTCGTTTATAACTTTTATGTTTACCATTAGGAATGCACTCCATGCAATATCTCATTGCTTCTTCTAATATATATTGCTCAGCAATAGAGCCCTCTATAAAAGTTTTGTTCTGACCATATCGTTTGTATGTTTTTATCTTCCTACACATGTAGCACAAATCAGATTTATAAAATAACTCAAGTGAATAAAATATAAACTACTAGATTTTTGGATTTTACCTTTCAAAAGGATACATCCACCTATATCTATCAGGTCCGCAGACTAGAGCCTCCTCTGCCAAGTGAATCACAACATGTGTCAATGAAACTAAAAAAGATGGCAGAAAATACATTTCAAACATGCATAATACCTCCACAAGTCGTTGGTGTATGTTAGAATGCTCTGACCGATCAAGCTCCTTGGAGCATAGGACTTTGAAAAAAATTGACAGTTGTCGAATTGCAGCACGTAAAGTTTTTTCTTTTTTGTAAGCATGCATTAGAAATATTGGTAGTAACCCTTGCATGAGAATATGATAATCATGTGACTTCAAGCCTTTGAATTGAAAATCTTGCAAATCTACCTTATGTTTTCAATTTCCGCTATACCTAATAGGAACTTTTTACTTGCTCAAGGTTTTGCAAATTATTTCTCTCTCAGACCGGGATAATGTAAAAGGAGCCTTTGGAATAATTTTTCCCCATCTTCTTCCACTATCCATAATTTTTTTCTTATCTTCCATTCCTCTAGATCTTTACGAGCATCAACTCCGTCCTTAGACTTACCCTTAGTATCCATTATTGTTGCAAACAAGTTTTCAGCCACATTTTTTTCTACATGCATCACATCCAAATTATGCCGCAGATGCAATTCCTGTGACAATGAATATGTTAATTAATAACAATACTTAAGTATAGCATAAAAACAAAGATAAACCTATTTAACAACCCAATTATATTACCTTCCAATGCGGCAAATCAAATAGAATCGATTTCTTTGACCATGGAACATTCATATCAGTGGGCCGCTTCCTCTTATTACCTGCTAACTTTCCAAATTTTGTTTGTATAGCTTCCATTTTACTAAATAATTCTGCACCAGTCGAACGTATTGGAGGCCTCCTATCTTCTTTATATCCATTAAATTTGGACTTTTGCTTTCTAAAAGGATGCTCGGCATCTCTTATGAATCTTCTATGACCGTTGTAAGCAAAAAAAATTTCCATGCTTTAGCCACTTCGCATCTATTTCTTCACCGTATACAGGACAACCAAATTGTCCTGTAGTCCTACAACCTAAAAGATGCGCATAAGATAGAAAATTATGTATACACCACATCAGCATTGCTTTCAAGGTAAAGCAGGTCTTCATGTGAGAATCATATGTAGTGCTTCCTATAAACCACAAATCTTTGAACTCCTCAACCAATGGTTGTAAATAGACATCAATGTTATGTCCTGGACCACTTGGACCAGGAATCAACATGGTTAACATGGTAAAATCCTTTGCCATGCATGAAGATGGAGGAAGATTATATGGAACAATCATAACAAGCCAACAACTTCACGAATTATGCATCCCAAAAGGATTGAAACCATCAGTTGCGAGACCTAGTCGAACATTTCGTTTCTTAGCAGCAAACTCAGGCCACATCCTTGTAGGTCCTAAAAAATCAAGTTTCATCAATCAACAATGTCAAAGAATCAAGATATACATCATTTTGATGAATTGCGCAGGCAACAGATTGTGCAGCAATCCGATTGCGCATACTGGTTTGCGCACACTTCCAACTGCGCAGGTTGACGTGGCAGAAGTCATCATTACCTGAATCAAATCAAATCTTTCTGACAACTGACAGCACGGAGAACGAGGAGACTGTTCGTTTATTGCGCCGCACAGTGCTCGAGGGCGGCTGACAGCTGGCAGCACAATCTATTCCTGTGCAGTTTGAGTCTGCGCAATCCATTCCTGCGCATTCTGAGTCTGCGCAAACTAAGGCTGCGCAGTTTAGTCTGCGCATTCTATCAACATAACTGATAAAGTATACGTGGCATTCATGCCATCAATTGCTCATTACGTGGCAACTGTTTATGCACGATCATGCGTATTTCAATCAAATGATGTCATGTGTCCATGATAGTTGGCCCACGATCCAGCAACTGCTTGCGCAATCCAATGCTGCGCAAACCAATTGCTGCGCAAATCATCCTGCGCAGTCCAGAATAACTGAAAGTTAGTTATTTTCAGAACTCTATAAATAGAGTTTTAAGTCTTCATTCAAGGGGATCAGAGATCAAATATTCAGAGATCAGAGAGTCCAGGAGTTCTTGCTCAAGTGCTGCTGCATTCTTCCGAGGCTTTTGCCTTCAACTTCCGAGGCTTTTACCTTCAGTTTCCAGAGTTGTTTTCAACTTCAAAGGCTCCGTCTTCAAAGTTCATATCGTCCAAGGGATAAAGCAATCGTCATCTAGATTGGATTCCTATAGTTGTAATTTTCCCAGAATTCTTGTAATCTTTATTACACAGTTTGTATCAATAAAGTTTTATACTTTTGTTTTTGCAAACAAAATGGCGACTCTGCTGAGGACAACTTTCTCCTCCGACGAGGAAGTAGCAACTCAATGTGATGTAGCGTCTATCGGGAAGACGCAGAAGACACTGGTTGTTAAGGTCAACCAGACAGCCTACGAGGTAATGCTCAACTCCAAGACCTCTCCCCGTGCTGCAGCCACTTCTGCCAAGAGCAAAGTGCGTTCAGTATGGATCCCCAAGGCTGCTGCACAATCTGGTAGTTTTGCTACCAAAGATGCTGTACACTCTGTTGCACGATCTGCTAGTCAGACTGCTGCACAATCTGCTGTACCAACTGTTACGCAATCTACTGTGTCAACTCCTGCACAGTCTATCTCAACAACTGCTACACAATCTGTTGCAGTCAATGCTGCACAATCTGTTGTAACAGTTGTACAGGCTACTTCATATGCTGCCTTGTCAAAACACAAGACTCCTATGACTCTGGCGCAATTGGTAGTGGCTTTTCCTGCGCAAACCAACACTCCAGCCAGCAAAGTACATTCCAAGCACTCTAAAGCAAGGACTCCTGATGCGCAAACCATAGCTTCTGTGGTTAGAACCAATGCACTTTCTGCCAAAGCTTCTAATGCACAAGTGGCCAGTGCGCAATCCACCCATGCGCAAACCAAGCATGCGCAATCCAAGAGTAACAGCCCTTTGGCTAAACTCTCCTCTTCTAATAACAAAAGGGAAACCTCTGTTCCTCCCCTTAAACACTCTGCTGTTCCTGCACAATCTACTGGGGGTAGTCTTTTGGCTATTCCTCTTACTCCTCAAAATAAAGGAAAAGGCCCGTTGGTTTTTTCTCAGACTTTCTTGTCTCATGACTTGGAAGACAACAGAGGGAAACGCTCTTTAGCTAACCCTTCTTCTCAAAATAAAGGAAAAGGCCCTTTGGTCTTTTCACAGTCTTCCTCGGTCTTTACCGAAGAAGATCAAATTGAACGTGTTTCGGCACCTGTCAGTACAAGAACTCCTACAAACAAGGATTCTTCTTTCCTTCATGACTAGGGAACTTGTACTGATCAAAGAGGTATTCTGCCTACCCCAGTAGCAGAATTCCAAGACCTTCCGACATTCAAGATATCCCGTTCCAAACAAGGAAAACTGTTGGCATCTCAAACAGAAACCCCTGGGGGTGAATTTGCAGATCTAAGAACATATCTTAACAGGCCAACTTCGGCAAAACGTAAACAACCTATGCCGAAGGTCAAGCCTCAAAGACAAACCTCCAGGAACAAAAAAACTGATACCTATGCCAATGAGGTGAGCTCTTCCTTGTACACACAGGGGACAAAACATTTGAAGAATCGGAACCATGTTCCGAATGTTGTTAAAGAACATATTCCTCGAACCTTTCCTCATCCTGGCATGGTTTCTGATCTCCGAGAACATCTCAAACAGAAACGAGATAGTGCTTCAACTCCTTCAGTTCAATCATCTGATCATCATTGCAATCATAAAGTCATCATCCAATGTTGTTGTCAAACAACAAAACGATCTGTCTTCGATCGTTTGACTTTTGCTAAAACTGAACCAATGTCAGAGGATGAAGATGAAGTCCTATATGCTTCTGTTAACATGACTTCTCGAGACACTGGGGGTAAAAGATGCTTTAAGCACGGCAAACCTCGCAAACCAAGTCAACGGTATCTGGATCTACTTCAAGAATCTTCTGAGGGAGTATTCCAACATACCCGTTCCCAAAGCCGAGATACAATCGGTCAAAGGAATCTTCCTCAAGATCCTTCTGGTCATTTCCCTCTTTCTCAGTCAGGAGATGACTCTTTCTCTGACTATGATGCATACAGCGAAAGTTCTGAACAGACAGTGTCTTCCACTGTACCAAGAGAAGTGACATCTTATGTTGTCACTGATGATCAAGACGCTTCAACGTTTGCAAATCAAGAACAGCGAATCGCTGCACTTGAATACAAGCTAAAGACCATGGCTGAAATGGTCGCTAGTATGCATTCTATCATTGTGGCACAACATGCCACACCACCAACTATACCTACCGCAAGTCCGGAGATCATAGCATCTTCAGTACCTGTCAATGCTGGGTTGGGAGTAATGCCTTCTCAAATGCCTCCTGTACAAGTGCAAGTTCAAACTACACCTAGTCAGTCCGCTGGGGGTAGTGCTTACAATGCTGTTCCTCCTCCTACTACTCTGACTCCGCCGGCTCCTTCTTCATCATCTGAAGACACCAATGAAGCTGTTAAACTCTTGCGAACTCAGTTCGAAGCCTTCAAAGAGAAGGATAATTTGCAAAGGTTGGGAATCAAGCAACCATACCCAGTTGAATGGAAGGAAGTTCCATTTCCTCCCAAATACAAGATTCCAACAATCTCTCTTTTCGACGGCAGTACCTCACCAAGCCAGTTCATCAATCACTTCGAGGTAATGACTGTTTAACTCCAACCAAATGACGCTCTTCTTACCAGGGTGTTCGTCGGTTGTTTAGCCGGCATAGCATACGACTGGTACAGAAGTTTGTCCGATGGTTGTATTACTTCTTTTTCAGGACTTAAGCAGATCTTTCTGGAAAGATTCTATGAGGGATTCAATGACATGACTATGTCTGCCCTCAATAAAATCAAACAAAAACATAATGAAACTGTTGAGAGTTTCATCGAACGTTTCCGTCGAGAAGCCTTGAAGATGCCTCCGGGGACTCCTGCTACTGTTACCATAGACACTTGCAAGGCAAATCTTTTGCCTATCATTAGTATGTGGACAGGCTCAACTCAGTTCCAAGACTGGCCATGCTTTATTGTCAACGCCAAAGCAGCTGAAGTGAGTGCCGAGAAATTCAAACAGCTGGGGGTACAGATGTCTAACCCTGATCGGGATGAACATCAATCATCAGGTGGCGGTAATCGTCAGAACAACCACAAGAACAAGGAAACTCTGAACATTAACCTGAAAAGCAAAGAGTCCTTAGCTGTCAATGTAGCTCCGCCTACATCTACTTCTACTCCTGCTGCACCTCAATCGAGGGAACCTCGCCCTAAGGTAGAGTATTCGTTTGATGAAAATGACACAGCAAGCATCTTTGAGTGTTTACTCAAAAGCAATAAGATCCAGCTTCCCGACCCAAAAAAGCCTGATGAAGTCGGTAAGACCGATCATCCTAAGTATTGTGTCTACCACCGATTCATTGGACATCCTACTCGAGCATGTTATGTGCTCAAGGGTAAGATTCAAGAGCTTGTCAATGATGGAGTTGTTACTCTGTAACAAGATGAGAAGACTGTTACTGCCAATATGGTTTCAGTCCAGTTTGGTGACTTTCCCCCGCAGATGATACCGCATGGTGTCATTCCTATTCCGAAGGCTACTCTCGAGATTGAAAATCTTTCTTCTCCACCAAACGAAGGTCTCGTTCCTTTGTCTCTTGACAATGGCGAGGTTATGTGGATCTATCCCGATCTTACTTCAGAGTTCGAGGATTCTTCTTCTTCCAAGAAGAAAGGTCGCTCTAAAGGCAAGATAAAGATTTGCAACATGGTGTCTTTTGACCCCATAGTTAATGAAAAAATTCTGTTGGGCACCAGATCAGGGAAAACTTATCTGAAAGATTACTCTGAATCTCAAGAGAATCCTGCCTCTTCTTCTGAACCTGTCCCAGCACAACCTGTTGTTATTGAAGAAATTCCTTCTACGTCTTCACCAGTTGTGGTTCCTATTCCTCCTAAACCAGTGGCTGCTGATAAAGGCAAACAACAAGTCCGCTTTGATAAACCCTTGAAAAAATCATCCCCTACAGGGCTTGAGAAGCCTTACAACTTTGATATATTAGCTCAACTAGCTAATACCCCAGCAAGGCTATCTATCTTTGAGCTCTTGCGTCTTTCCAGAGAGACGCGAGAAACTTTAAGTGAAGCTCTTATGCAAGCTGAGACTTGTTTAGCCTTTCTCAAGAAGCCAGAAGCAGAACCAGTCTCTTGTCTACATTGTCATAGTGTTATGGAGTTGATTCCGAACATTAATTTCACACAAGATGACATGTTGATGGAGGACAATAGGCATGATCGTCCTCTCTACTATACAGGATATGTTGATTCGATGAAAGTCGATCGTATCCTGATAGATCCAGGATCTGCTCTCAGCATCATGCCGAAAACAATGTTCGATGCTCTAAAAATTCCTGTACATAGTCTCTCCACCACAATCACCACCATCCTTGGATTCAATCAGGGAAGGAGTGAACCTTTGGGCAAGATTCGCTTAAAACTTCAAATAGGCAATCTTCGCACAAAAGTTACCTTCTATATCATTGACAATCATGGTTGTTCTTATAATGCTCTATTGGGGAGACCATTCTTACATGAGCATAATATTGTTCCATCAACCCTTCATCAATGTTTCAAATATGTTGATGATAAGGAAGAGGTCCATAAGGAAGTTGCGGATCTTTATCCCTTCAAAGGCGTTGAAGCATACTGCAACGACACTCGGATGTACAAGAATGAATTCATGAAGATTGTGTTAGCCTTAGACACTGAAGAAGAACAAGAAGCAATGCCTAAAGACACTCTTATCATACCTGTCAAAGGGCGAGTTTCATATCCTCAGTCTTCTAAACCACTGGCTATTCACTTGCCAATTCAAAAGAAATCAGTTGATGCTGATCAAGATCAAAGGGAGCTCACCTCTTCTGAGCCACTTGTTATCGACCTACGTCGTAACAAGGACAAAAAGGAGCTCACCTCTTCTGAGCCACTTGTTATCGACCTACGTCGTAACAAGGACAAAAAGCAGCTCACTCCTTCTGAGCCACTTGTTGTTGATCTCACTCGCAACAAGGAAAAAAAGGAGGTCACCTCCTCTGAGCCACTTGTTATCGACCTCCATCGTAACAAGCCTCTCCCACGTTCTTCTTCTCCCCCTCTTGTAATTAATCTGACCAAGCCTGCTAAGGCTAAAGGTCCTATTGTAAATACTGATGTACAAATCAATGAAAAAGCACCTACTTTCCAGTATACTGATGTTATTTATTATACTAAATGCTATTTGGATATGTTGGATAGCTTCCAATCAATTACAATGGGAGTTGTACAATCCCTTCAGACAGAAGTCTCACTTGAAGATCCAGATGATTCTTACCGTATTCACCCTTCTTTAAAGAAAGGTGAAAGTCTAAAACTTTTTAGTAAAGGACCAGAAAAACAATTCAGCTATACGGATGATAGCAAACTTAACGATACGGGACGTCTTCAATTTTATCGTTATAGTCAACAATCAAAAGATATCATCCGGAAAATGGGCTATGACTTCAAAAGTGGCCTCAATTACGGTAAAGGTAGACGAACTCCTATTCGCACGACTGTTCCGGGAGAAAAGTCGGAAATCTACTACAGCAGGACTAAGAAAGGTCTCGGATATACTTCTCCTATACTGTTATCCCCAGCAGTCTCTGACTCTGACAGTGAAGAACGCTCTAATTCATCTGACTCTAGATCTTGGGATTCTGATACTAGCATTGGTGAAGTTCACAGGCTGATCGTATCATCTAACATGGTCTCCGCTAAACTACCAGAAGGCTATGATGAAGACGTTGAAAAAAAATCCTGAAACAGATCCTTGGGCTCAACATATGGATAACCAATGGGTACTTCGCTTTGAACAACGTGAACCTCCTACTGAAGATCAATTAGTTTAAGTTGATGTAGGGGAAAGCGAGTTGCCTCGTCCAATCTTCATCAGCAAGAATCTTCCAGAAGTAGACAAACAGAAGTTAATTTTTCTTATTAAAGAATACATCGACGTCTTTGCCTGGAGTTATGAAGACATGCCAGGTTTAGATCCCAAGATTGCTACATATAAACTGAACATTTTGCCTAATACAAAACCAGTTAAGCAGCAACAACGGCATTTTAAACCAAAAATGATGGATGCAATCGATGATGAAGTCAAGAAGCTCATTGCTTGTGGTTTTATTCGAGAAGAACAACATCCTGACTGGGTGGCCAATGTCGTTCCAGTTCTAAAGAAAACCGGCAAAGTTCGAGTCTGCATTGACTTTCGGGATCTTAATGAAGCATATCCTAAAGATGAATTTCCTCTACCTATCACGGATGTCATGATCGACAATACCTGTGGGTTTGAGCGAATATCCTTCATGGATGGATTCTCTGGATATAATCAGATCAAGATGAATCCTGAAGATGAAAAGCATACCTCTTTCCATACTCCTCGTGGTGTCTATTGCTACACGGTGATGCCATTTGGTCTCAAGAACGCTGGTGCAACCTACCAACGAGCTATGAGTACCATCTTCAAAGATCATCTTCGCAAGACTGTGGAATGCTACGTTGACGATATTGCTGTCAAAAGTCGTCTAAAAGAAGATCACATCCAAGATTTGAGAACAATCTTCAATCTCATGCACCAACATCAACTCAAGATGAATCCCACCAAGTCATTCTTGGGTGTCTCTAGTGGCAAGTTTCTCGGCTTCGTCATTACCTCTAAGGGTATACACGTGGATCCCGAGAAGATCAAAGCCATTCAAGAGATGCGTCCTCCACGCAACCTAAAAGAGCTACGAGGATTCCAAGGTCGACTTACGTACATCAGGCGATTCATTTCGAACTTGTCTGGACGTTGCAGACCATTCACTCAACTAATGAAGAAGGATGTATCTTTCGTTTGGACTGAAGAGTGTCAACGAGCATTCGACGACATTAAGCGATATCTCATGAACCCACCAGTTTTGGTGTCACCTATCTCTGGCATTCCATTCTTGATGTACGTCCGTGCTATGGACCATTCATTGGATGCTTTACTTGTCCAAAAGAATAAAGAAGGTCATGAACAGGCCATCTATTATCTTAGCCGTACTATGATTGGTGCTGAACACCGTTATAGTCCGGTCGAAAAAGAATGCCTGGCTCTCATGTTTACTGTGCAGAAGACAAGGCATTACATCATTGGCCAAACTATTCATGTCATATCCCGAGTTAATCCTCTTCGGGTACTCATGAAGAAGCCCAGCACACTCAATTCTCGGCTGGCTATGTGGACAATCCTGCTAGCTCAATATGACATGGTGTATGTTCCACAAAAGTCTGTCAAAGGTCAAGCACTGGCAGATTTCTTAGCAGCTCATCCTGTGCCTGAGACATCTAAGCTCTATGACGAAATTCCAGACGAGACATTGGAAGCCAACATGATCTCTGAAGAATTTCCAACATGGCATTTATTCTTTGATGGTGCATCGAGAATTGGACCAAATGGTGCTATTGTAGCAAGAGTTGGAGTGGTCCTCGTTTCTCCAGACGGATCAACTATCCAAAGAGCCTACTCTCTTGATGAACCTTGCTCCAATAATGTAGCGGAGTACAATGCTCTACTCATCGGCCTTCAGTTAGCCAAACAATTGAATGTTGAATATCTCGAAGTCTACGGTGATTCTAAACTGGTTGTTAATCAGGTTAGAGGAACCTATGAAGTTCGTCATCAAGACCTAGTGCCTTATCACGAAGCAGCGATCAATATAGCTATATCATTCAAAGCTTTCTTCATCGACTATGTTCGGCGAGCTTGCAACACCGAAGCAGATGCTTTGGCCAATCTTGCAGCTGTCTTAGCCATCCCTATCAAAAGACAGCAGGTCGTGGTTATCTCCAACCGAGAACTGTTCTGCATCGAAAACAATCGTAATACTGAATTCAGCAACTTTGCTGAAGTTAATGTTATCGATAAAGACTGGAGAACTCCTTTCATCGACTTCGTGGTTCATGACATACTCCCTGAAGATCCTAAGGAGGCTACGAGTGTTCGTCGATGATCTCTCCGATTCTATTACAATCAAACTACCAAGACCCTCTATCGACGAACTTATGACGGTCTTCTCCTACGCTGTCTCGCTGGTGATGAAGCCAAACAAGTTTTGCGTGAAGCTCACGATGGTGTTTGTGGAGCACATCAACCTGGTCCTAAACTACAGGACCGCATTAGACGCATGGGTTATTACTGGCCCTCTATGGTATCAGATGCCATTGAGTATGCAAGGAAATGTTGTGCTTGTCAAATCCATGCAGACTTCATTCATCAACCATCAGAATTTCTACACCCGACTGCTGCTTCCTGGCCTTTCGAAGCTTGGGGTATGGACATCATAGGTCCTATCAACCTTCCTTCTTCTAGAGGACATCGGTTCATATTAGCGATAACCGATTACTTCTCCAAGTGGGCTGAAGCTATACCTCTGGCTGAAGTCAAGACTAGCAGTGTCATCAACTTCGTTAAACACCACGTCATCTATAGATTTGGTGTACCTCGAAGAATCATCCATGACAATGGACCTCAATTCATCAGCCAGAAGTTCACCAGATTCTGCGATGATCATCGGATTGACAATGTCGCTTCGACAGCATACAATCCTGCTGCTAATGGTTTAGCTGAAGCTTTTAATAAAACCATCATTAAACTCCTCAAGAAGTTTGTATCCACTAACAAATGGAACTGGAGCGAGAAACTTGGCGAATGCCTTTGGGCCTACCGAACTACGGTCCGCAATCCTACGAGCTTTACACCCTTCTCTTTGGTGTATGGCTGTGAAGCTATTCTTCCTTTGGAACTGCAAATTCCTTCTTTAAGGATTGCCATTGCTAACGAGTTTACTACAGAGAACAACAATCTTCTTCGACTTCAAGAGTTGGAAGCACTTGATGAGAAGCGATTAATGGCTCAACAACATATTGAGTTATACCAAGCCCGCATCTCGAAGACTTTCAACCGCAAAGTTAAAGTCAGAACGTTTCAGCAAGGAGAACTTGTTCTAGCAGTCAGACGTCCTATGACTATGACTCATATAAGCAAAGGGAAATTTGATGCTAAATGGGAAGGTCCCTATGTTATAAGCAAAGTCTTCTCAAATGGAGCTTATCAGCTCTCAGAACTTGATGGTCGAGTTACTATGATGTCTATCAATGGCAAGTTCCTTAAGAAGTATTATGTATAAATGTAAATACTTGTAAATCATCAGACAGAATCAAGTTCATAAATAAAATTCAAATTTTATTTCATTATATGATAGTACATGATATTAAAGGTCACTATCATCTTTCTCTACATTGGGACGCGGGCCACTGCCGTCCTTCTCGAAAACGTGATCAGCAAAAGAACCGAGAACCTCCTTGCTGGAACCCACGAGGAACTTGCAGGAGGCCATCCTCATGGCTTCTTCTTCTTCAGTCCTTCCCGGTTCGAGCAGGAAGTCCAGAATGTCCCGTGGTGGCTGGGGTGCAGACGGACCTTCGCCTGCTTCTGTCTCTTTCGGATGAACTGGATCGGCAGGGCGTTCTTCAGTATCCTTTTCAACCTGTGAGGCGATCTCGACCTTCTTAGATACTTCTCCAGATGACATTTTTATGTTAAAAGAGCAGAAGTGTTCGTTCCTGTCAGATTTCTGCTATATTTATAGGCAGAAGTTCCTCAATTAACGAAGCGACACATTCATCCGACGGTTCATCCGTTCATTAACTCCTGACAGTTCATCCGTTTATTTATTTACATTCATTCGACGGTTCATCCGTTCATTAACTCCTGACGGTTCATCCGTTCATTTATTTACATTCATTCGACGGTCCATCCGTTCATTAACTCCTGACGGTTCATCCGTTCATTTATTTACATTCATTCGACGGTTCATCCGTTCATTAACTCCTGACAGTTCATCCGTTCATTTATTTACATTCATACGACGGTCTATCCGTTCATTAACTCCTGACGGTTCATCCGTTCATTTATTTACATTCATTCGACGGTTCATCCATTCATTAACTCCTGATGGTTCATCCGTTCATTTATTACATTCATCCTGATGGTTCACCCGTTCGTTCATTCACCACTAAACGGTTCACCCGTTCGTTCACCATCATTTGACGGTTCATCCGTTTATTCATCATCACTTGACGGTCTACCCGTTCATTCATTGACGATTCATCATCGTTCATTATCCACATCAGCAACTTGTCATTTTCGACTAAGTTGTCAAATCGAAATAATAGTATTCAATATATTCTGCCACGTCCATATTACCTCTGAGCAGATATAATGAATATAATTATTTTCTACAAGAAATATATCATGTCTTGTACCTCTGAATATATTTTCTATCTCTATTATTTATATCTGAATAAGATATGCAATAAATAATGGAGCCACAACAAAATATCTTTTATTTATCCAAATATGAGGCATTATAGAAAACGCATCAATAGTGACAAACACAAAAATACAAAAAGTCCTAATCAAGAAGGAGGGATAATCAGATTGTCAATTTACTGCTTCAGTGTCTGCAGCTCTTCTTCATGAGTTGATGATACTATCCTTCTCGCTTCTTCCATCCCGCTTTCTTCATCAAAAATAGGCATGTCCACTGTCCGTCGGGTGATTTCTGCACCATGGGTTGTCTCGTACTCAGTCCTCTCTTGAATTAAGGTATTGAATTGTTCAATCACCAGTTGGTGATTAATAGTTTCCTCTTCAAACTCTTGCTGGAGGCGAGTAATTTCTGCTTTCAGCTCAGCAAGTCTCCGTCCTTTGCTTTCAGCCACTAAAGTAACTGATTCTATCTTAGAGTTATATTCAGCTGATTTTGCAGAATGAGCCTCTAAAAGATTTTGAAGGTTTATCCTTTCCATATCAGCAGCTTGAGCTAGTCGTTCAAATTCAGCCTGAACTAAAGAGTCTACATCCTTCTTCTTGAGCTCCTTATATTTCTTGATGGATACTTCTAATTCATTCAATATGTGTTCAAGAAGAGTGGCCTGAGCTTCGTCTCCTTGATCTCTTATGGCTCTTATTAAGAAAGAAATTGGCTTCCTAACCATAATGAAATCAGCTCCTTTCTCTATCATTTTATGAACAAGAGATCCTAGCGATTCGAAGAAGCATCTGGTAAAAGACTGAACAACTTGTTGATTGATGGCCAGAGTTCCAGGAGTTGCTGCTACTCCTGTTGAGGATGAGGTAGCAGGTTGCTCGACTCTTTCTGGCTGGACAACAGGTTCTTTAAATAAAGGAGCTAGAGTAGAACTGGTCGCTCCTCCTGTTTGATCCTCTGTAATAGTAAAATTGTTATTTTACTAATTGTTTGCTGATGAACAAGAAGATCAAATAAAAGCAATCTTACCTTGGTTTGATCTAACAACAAGTGCATTCCCTCTTGGAATGAATTTCCGTTGAACAGAAGTAGCTTCAGCTGCGACAGCCTGGCTGCTGCCCGCTTCAGAACCGCAAGATAAGTGATGGCTACTACTAACAACCACCGTTGGTATAGGCACCATAGCCAGGTCCGTTGGAGGTGTTGGCAGAATCTCAACATCTGCAAGAATGAAGATATTAGTTATCAGTTCATTTTAAAAGAGAAGATTGCTAGATCTCGTTTTATACCTTGAGGGTCGGTGGTGGGATTTTCTTTCAGAACACCTTCATCGGCTGTTTCTTCAGGAGATAGAAATTCTATCTCAACATTTTCATCAAGATTTAAAGTATCGACAACTTTTTCTGCAGACGCCTCTACTTCAATATCCTTCTTAGGATCTGAAGTATCATCGGCTGTATCAAGAGATATATGTTCTTCATTATCCCTTTCGGGATCTTGTATATATTTATCAACATTTTCGGAGGAAGAGCCCTCCTCATTTTCTTCTTTTTCTTCTACTGCTGCATTCCCACTGTTAGTGGCAGTCTGATCCTCCTGCAGACTATAACTGCAATCCTCCAAAGCTGCAATCATTTCACGGTCTTCTTCTTCACGAAGAGTCCTGGGAGTAAGAGGAGGTTGAGTAGTCTCCGCGACAGGTGAATGGGGTCGTGCAACATTTTGTTCTTCCTCTAAGATGTTTTCTCCAGGCTTTTCAACCTCAGTTCTTGGGACAAGATCTCCCCTCTGTTCAGCTTCTTCAAGAGTTTTGCTCCCAGATTCAGAAATAGGTGTGGGAGATGATATTAGAATTCCTGCTGCAGCATCTACTGAAGTCAAAATTTGTCTAGAAGAAGATTCTTCCAAAACTCTTCTGGTGACTACTCTCTTCTTTCTGTGTAGAGGTCTGACAGGACTCTCTACATTTACTGGCTCTACTTATTTCTGCACAGAAGTTGGTGTAGTGGTAGCTTCTTAATGTGTCTCGGCCAATTGTCGAGATTGGGATCTTGTAGTGACCTTTTCGGAAGAAAGATCTAGAATCAATTTCTTCTTTACTGCGGGAGCAGGAGGCTCCTCTCTTCTCCTTTTCTTCACTGGAGATCTACCCACTCTCAGAGAAATACGCATTGCTGCGTTTACTTCTTGAGGGAACATCATATCCCTCGAAACTTCCAAAGGAGCATCGACCGGTTCGTGCACCTCCTCATTTATAGGGATCGATAGAGCAATTCTCCCTCTCCTCAATCTTGTTGCAGTAGCGAAACTATCTGCGAGATTAAAATTCTCGGCAAAAGTATTCGTGGATGTATAAAACACTGAATATGTGAAGAGCATCCGAGGACCCTGGGGAGTATTCTTTGCTGGCATTGAAAAGGTGGCTTTCGTATTACGGGCATTGTAATAAGCCCAAGCTCTAGTTCCGTCTATCAAATAACCTTTGCCTTGGAGGCAAGTAATTGCATTTCCTACATGGAACTGATCATACCCAAATTGCCGAGCAAATCGGCTGGGAAGATACGGTTCTAGATAGCATTCTTCTTCGAACCGATAAACCAGATGAGATGGTCGAATCGTCTTCAACCATTCAAAGGCTGTACGGGTCAGAGGCTGCATCTTCGAATCCACCATATTTGTGGGCATCTGATCGTACCCAGCAGGGAAAGGAGCACAACATAAGTTCCATCCTCTATTCAGATTCAAAACGAATCTACACTCACTCAAAGAAGTGTATTTCCATTTTCCTTCAGAATATCTTCAGAGAAAACTGCCATCAACTGGTCCCATGCCGGGGTCCATTAAGGTTGGATAGTGAAGAAGCAACCATCCAAATAAATATGTATATGGCAATTCCAAGCGAGGGAACTCTTTCTCTTCCTTCGCCTTCAGCATCAAGTCGACGTATAAACGAAGACTGGCGTTTAGCTTGCAGGTCATTGCTGATAACAAGTCCATCTTATAACCGAAGACTAACTTGACAGCAGCAAACAAAATACCGCGGTGAAAACGATCCACGGTACTGGATCCAGGAACCACAAACCTCCAAAGCCAGTATGTTAGGAATCCTGCCAGTTGTGCTTCTTCGAACATGGGTCTATAGCCCATTCTTAAATAACTCTCCAAATTGTCCCCTCTCTTCAAAGGAGGATACTCATGATCATCTTTCACTTCTTTATCAAAGTGACCACTCTGTTCCATCAGTTTTATAACCTCTGCATTGCTCAAAGGTTTGAAGAAGGTAGGGTAGCATTTGTCATTCTCCTTGGTCTTCTTCTCTTCTATATGATTGAGAAACAGATATGGTAACCACTTTGAAGAGTAACAAGTGTTGGCGGTGGCACTCTTATAAAATAGAGAGCAGATTTTGTAATGGCATAATAGTTCTTCGAACACTGTCACCATCGCTGCATTCTCTTTTCTAAGCTTGTTCAGCTCATCATTTGTCGGTACAAACTCCTCATACGGAGCATCTGCCATGGGAAGGTACGAGATATACTTCATCTCGTGGAGTGCAAACCCCATCTCTCCACCCGGAGTCATGAAGGTCCCCGTCCTATAGTTGTACCTCTCAGCCAAGGCTAAAAACATATGTGGGTTGGAAGCAAAGCCGTATACAGTGGCGTGCACTGCTTGATACAGGTTGATCTGTTGGAGTCTGTCTTGGAATGTTGTCAGAATCCAATTCGCAATATAGCTCCATCGTTTGTAGTCTGGATTCACCAATCCAGTCATTCTGATGTCTTGTTCGGGATATTTTCCTTCAGCCTTCGCAAATTCATTTGCGAATATTGGTGTTCTAACAGGCATCAGCATAGAGGAGTTCTCTGGTGGAATGCAGCCAGGTCTTAAACCTCTCAACAAGCAGCTATATCTATCAGAGGAGCTATAAAACATATCCCTCTTGTTTGGCCCTTTCTTTACGAAGATTTTTCCTGCACGGGCATCCTGAAACAGAGTGATGTTCCACTCCATCTTCCTTGGGTAGCTCGCATGAGCGTACCGCGACAAAGGGAGGCAGCGAGCAATGTCTGGTATAAAGAATGATCTATCTTTCTGGTGAACTATTCTATCCTCCATTCTCGGCCTAGGCTGAGAGACTTTCTCAAAGGCATCACCGAACAGGAACAAGGGTTTCTTATGAATTACCGCATCAGCTGACTCTAGGGGCTGTCCATTCATCAAACACAATAAAGTCTCATTATACTGGGAGGTCAGTATAGCCTGACGGAAGACTGGCAGATCGTACTGAGGATAATGAACATGAGACAGATCTTCTTTATATTCAGACTCTGAGAGGGTTCCCATAAAATGTTCATAATCTGGATCTTCATTGACTTCAACTGCATCAACAAACAGACAAAAATTAGTACAAGTCAAAGTCTCTGTTTTTGAACACAAAACATTAGAGTGCGCAACTTCTCAGATTGCGCTGACATGGTTTGCGCAACATCAGTTTGCGCATCATAATAGGATACGCAAAGCAATAGTTTGCGCTGACATCCTGCGCAAATCATCGATTGCGCTGACTTCTTGTCAGCACAATTCAACAAATTGTGCAGGAAAACAGCCTTCATAAAAATGAGGACTGACAGTTGATGCAACCAAAACCCTAAAAAGGGTGGCACAATTTGAACTCATCTATAAAAAGAGATGAGTTTCGAAGATCAAAGGAAGTCGAATCACCCTAAAAAGGGGTTTTTGATCGGTTCAACTACCTCTCAGAGCGGGGTGCGCGGATTCGTGTCGAGATGCTCGCCGTGCAACTCTGTCAGATGACTCGGCCGGAGCTTTTCCCTTCGCGGCGGCGGCGGCAGCAGCATTGGATCGTCGGGGTGCCATGACAGTCGTCGGGGGAAGAGGACAGCAAGGGTTTGGAGGATTTCTCTTAAGAACTCGAAAGATTGCAAAGTAAAGAATTGAAAATAAAAAGATAGCTATTTATAGCTTTCGAAATATGAAATGGCTGTCTCGGATTGCGCCTAAAATTGGGGTCTCTTCGTTTTGCGCAGACAGCTCAGCATCATGCGCAATGTGATTCAACATTCAAAAATTCAAAGTATTTCGAAATTTTGAATAAAATCAACTTTCGAAAACTTTGAAGGAGGTCTTGTAGGTCCTAAAAAATCAAGTTTCATCAATCAACAATGTCAAAGAATCAAGATATACATCATTTTGAAGAATTGCGCAGGCAACAGATTGCGCAGCAATCCGATTGCGCATACTGGTTTGCGTACACTTCCAACTGCGCAGGCTGACATGGCAGAAGTCATCATTACCTGAATTAAATCAAATCTTTCTGACAACTGACAGCACGGAGAACGAAAAGACTGTTCGTTTATTGTGTCGTACAGTGCTCGAGGGCGGCTGACAGCTGGCAGCGCAATCTATTCCTGCACAGTCTGAGTCTGCGCAATCCATTCCTGCGCATTCTGAGTCTGCGCAAACCAAGGCTGCGCAGTTTAGTCTGCGCATTCTATCAACATAACTGATAAAGTATACGTGGCATTCATGCCATCAATTGCTCATTACGTGGCAACTGTTTATGCACGATCATGCACATTTCAATCAAATGATGTCATGTGTCCATGATAGTTGGCCCACGATCCAGTAACTGCTTGCGCAATCCAATGCTGTGCAAACCAATTGCTGCACAAATCATCCTGTGCAGTCCAGAATAACTAAAAGTTAGTTATTTTCAGAACTCTATAAATAGAGTTTCAAGTCTTCATTCAAGGGGATCAGAGATCAAATATTCAGAGATCAGAGAGTCCAGGAGTTCTTGCTCAAGTGCTGCTGCATTCTTCCGAGGCTTTTGCCTTCAGTTTCCAGAGTTGTTTTCAACTTCAAAGGCTCCGTCTTCAAAGTTCATATCGTCCAAGGGATAAAGCAATCGTCATCTAGATTGGATTCCTATAGTTGTAATTTTTCCAGAATTCTTGTAATCTTTATTACACAGTTTGTATCAATAAAGTTTTATACTTTTGTTTTTGCAAACAATCCTATCTATCTTCTTCCAACAAGAAGAATCTACTGGGTGTCGCATATGTGTACTACTATATTCTATACGATCATGCCATGCCATTTTCTCAGCTATCTATGGTACACTATACAAGCGTTGCAACCTCTCGGTCATTGGAAAGTATCTTAGCTTCTTCTTCGGCAACTTCTTACCTCCTGGTTTTGAGTTTTCTTTTGGTTTCCATCTACTTTCAACACACTTGGGACAATTATCCTTATAAGCTTTTTCTATCTAATAAACTATACAATTATTAGGGCAAGCATGGATAACTTAATACTTCATGTGAAAAGACTTGACCAAATCCTTAGCTTTTTGGAAGTTTTCTGGTAAAGTGTTTCCCTCTGGCAAAACCTTCTTCATAAATTGCAATAATTTTATGAAAAAAGCCTCAAAGCATTGATATCTAGTTTTCATGCTCAATAACTCTACTATAGCCGAGATTTTTGTATGTTGATCATAACAAGAGGGATATAGGGGCTGCATTGCATCTTCCAACTTCTTTTTGTATTCAATATCCACCGGGGGATCATCTTGAACGTGAGCAACATTTTGTTGATCAAGGTCAATAGGATCAACACATCCAAATGTATCGTTGAACATGTCTTCCATTCTTGGGAAGACAATTTCAGTATGATCAATAATTGACGAACTAGGAGCCTGAGCATTAGCAAACGTTCTACGAGGTGGTTCTCCATGTTCGATATGACTTGTCCACTCCATTACAAACCAAATGCTCTGCTATTTCACTTAGTTTTTTTTGCATGAATTATAATTGCAACATTTGTCACATGGACAACAATACCAACCATTTCCTTCTTTGTGAACTGAATGAATGATGCAACACCTTCTAGATATACATCTGACAATGGAGGCGCATCCATCCATTCCTTACTTGGGTGTATAGAAGACATCTAATAAAATATAACATTATCATCAATAAACCAAATAACATTAAACATGAATCAAGAAACAAACTAACAAAAATGGATGAGGATGTTAGTAGTATGATACCCTCTTCCTTCTCAGCCTACATGGATTCAGCAGTACGAAAAGGATCAACAAATTCTTATCAAGTGCCAAAATCTGTAATTCAGTCATCTCATTAGCATAGATGTAGATAAATGCAACACAACCTAAGCGAAAAAAATACCAGTACATATATGCAAGACAACCTAAATAGAGAAAATACTAGTACAAGTAAAATTAACTTAGTTAAGAAGTATGAAAAAAGTAACAACAAAAGTTGAGTGAGAACTTTGGCGTCACAGACTATATGCTTAACATAAGAAATACAATACGCAATAAGTACACTATGTGAGTATCACTAGTGACTTTGTGAAGGGATATATCAAGTGTAGTTTCAAAAGGACCATTTTCAGTAAAAGATAAGAGCATAGTTTCAAAAGGACCATTTTCATGTTTTTTTTGCAACTTATAGGAGACTGGAATGTCAGTTTCCAGTAAAATCTGTACTCTATCAATAATAGGTGATGAAAAATCTAAGATAACATGGAAGGAAATTATGATGCAATGTTCATAAGCTTTGACATATGTAAACAAGATGGCACCAGGAAAATCTAAGATAAAATGAATGGAAGTCATGACAAAGTTTAACGAAAAATATGTTTCAACATCATATAGAATAAGAACATTTGGCAGCCACGGAGCCTTGTCCATGTAGTTGAGACAATGCTTACGATTATGGTTATGGTTACAATATTTTTTGTCCTAGAAAGTAAAACCTCAGAAATACCTCAGCAATTACAAATAAGATAACAAATGGCAGCATGTTGCGGTTCCCAACGTTTTCCAGTTCAAGGTATCAAAACACTATATAAGCATCAAACTATTCTCTGTTTCTATGTTGTTGTTCTTTAGCTTCCAGAGAGGCAGTTTGATATTCACACGTGAATGATGCTTATACTGGTTGTTGCAATCAGCTTGAGTTTTGACAAGTTTTGCACTTAATGAATTCTCTGTGCTCACAGCATTGAAATTATCATCCACACATCGTAGAATTTGAAGACAGTTGGATTGTTTAGTTTCAGCCCTCATAGTAGACAACAAGTAGATGAGAATTTTATTCATAAAAAAAACCAAAATGTATAAAAAATATGTTTAGTAAATTGTATGCTCCTGCTTGCAGATGCTTTATGAGATCATTCTTGTCTGGAAATGGATTCCTTGTGACTGAACGAAAGAAGATGTAGTCCAGTTTCATCCCTTATAGGAGACTGAAATGTCAGTTTTACTAAATTTGGTGCTTATTTCTATAAATTTCATCCTCTATTTGATTGCGCATCTTTTGTTACTTATTCCAGCTATCACCTCTTGCGTCTTATACCCAGAAATTTCCTTGAAAATGAAGTCTCCTGGGTAATCAAAGTATAAACAAAATGCTATCCTGTTGGTTTTTCACTTTGTATTTCAATATATATATATATATATATATATATATATATATATATATATATATATATATATATATATATATATATTTATTTATTTATTTTATATATATATATATATATATATATATATATATATATATATATATATATATATATATATATTGGAACATCTTTAACATTTCCTACAGAAGGAACCTCAGATTGATCTCTGAAATTATTTTTTTCTCTTGCAATTAGTCATGTATCTAATATAAGATCTTACCTCGTCATCTAGAATCTTTATAGCATAGTTTACAGTATCAGCCGATACCGAATCGATACGTCCTATACCAATTACGGTTTGGCATGTCCCAATTCGGTATTGATCGATACTGACCGATACCAACATTGGGGGTCTCTTTTCTAGTCATTTCAACAAAGAAAATTGAACGAAAAGACCAACCAACAAGAGGGTAACAGCATAGTAAGGTTGTAAAAACGTCTAAAAGAAGAAAACCTATCTATTGCAGGTAGACCAAGCGGCAATGGTGACTACTATAAAAGTACTAAGAAACAACAAGGGAAATACTTACAATTGTGTCTAAACGCATGAAATATTTTTTTCTAAAATTTTATTAATTTATTAATTATTATTTGTTTTTCGATACAAAAAAAATAATACTCCGATCCAAAGATATTGACATGACCCACACCCAGTATAGGGGCATGAGAAGTGGGTACGTCCAGCCTACGCCGCAGTGTCGGCGGTAGAACGCGGTTCTAGGTTACTATCTAATCAACAACTCATGCAGTATATATTGTACTTGTCATGATCTCAACTCCGAACGGAGGACAAGTATAAGATATGATATAACTCAATCACAGTCTAAGCACGATAAGATAACACAGAAGTTATAACTAAAGATCTAAATAACAACAACAAAACCTTCTACTAAATAATAATAATATCTCAAACAAACTCAAATACAACTCAAGGTTTCAATTCATTACAAAACAAGTTCAATATGAAATACTAATGCAAGTCTACTAAACTAATCTCCCAATCACTCCTGAGTGTCGGGGGCCATAGCAGCTAATCCCTCTCTGGGTCCATAGTATGTAGGGAAAGTGTTCTCAGCGCAAGTATCTGCAATATTTTCAACAGGTCTAGTCAGGACAGGAACGAGCACAACTCATCTAAAAATTCCAAGTAAATGACAAAGAAATATAAAGCAGTTATAGACAGTTATATTAATAAACATGGCAGTTTTATACAGGTAGTGATGTAGAGAACAGTTAAATTACAAGAGAAGTAAGGTAAGAAAAGAAGAGAAGAAGCATGGCAAGGAAGACTGTAAAATAAGATCTAGCTGAACTAGAATAACATAATATAAGTCCAAATAGTACAATATAAATCGAGTGTAAATCCTAATGTGAGTCCAGACAATATAAATCTAATACCAGATGAATCCAGTACAAGATGAGTCCAGTATAAGATGAGTCCCGTATAAGATGAGTCCCGTCAGTAATCAATGATTCCAAGGTGAGTCCAGACTATATACTAAAAGTATGTTTTAAAATACCGAGATCGACATGTAAACGGCTGTAGGTAATACGACACATCGCACACTCGGCCAAGTGTGGGATGACTATCTTTCCAGTATAATTCCAAGGGAGTGGTTCCAGTATTTGGGATGTTCACATGTCTACTCCAATATTTTCCCGTCCAACAAGAACAAATGAATCCATAACCCGACACAAAAATAAATATAAGTCCAGCCAACACATGAATGATACCAGTAAGTGATTCTAGTAGGTGATTCCAGTAGGTGATGCCAGTAGTGGTTCCAAAAATGGAGGCCAGGCATGAATAAATGAGTGTCGCATATAATGGATCCAGCAATATCAAATCGTGTTTGTAACAGAGAATCAAATAGAACTAACTAGAACTGAAGTACAGTAATCAAAAAGTAAATAAAAGAACTATCAGAGAATGTACTTGCCTGACACTCTGAAGGTAGTGATGTAATATCAGATGTCTGAACCGGAGTCACAATGTCCTAATTAGAGCAATATGGGTTATGATGTATTCAACATAAGGTAAATGAAAGATACAATACAAACTATATGAATTCTAAGCTAATCTAGGTCAAATTCAAACTCTGGTCAACTCTCAAATCACACTAGGCTAAACTTGGTCAGCAAGTCAATATTGGTCAACATCCATGGTTTAGTCAACTCTATAGCCAACCAAGGTCAACCTTAGACCATTGGTCAACATCTAGTCAAACTCTAATCAATTAGTCCTAGGGCCAGCCAACTCAAATTTACACTCTACACTCTAGGCCTATATACCAATACCACAACACATACAAACATACATTATTCATGCATTCATGTATGCCTATATTACCAATACACTAGCTTACCTACATGCATACATAGGCACTTGTATATCATATTCATATCACTCATTATATTGCATTTACACTTTTATAACATACATGCTTGTATACTTGGATTGATACATTGCATTCATATTTCACTACATTGCATTATCTAACATGCATACCTATATTGCATTATATACATTATATTGTATTGAAGGGAAGGGTACATAATTGCATCATATCAACATATATATATCTATATATATATATATATATATATATATATATATATATATATATGATGTAAATCAGCTTTTGGTCCGGAGAGCTACCCCAGGCGATTGCTGAGGTCTTGTGGCTCCTTCTCAGGCATGCTTATTTTCCATGAAATATAAAAGAACAGAACAATTATCGGAGGACCGGACTTTTACTTCACGTTACAAACTCGCTTGTACAAAGAAAGCCTAGGGACGAAAACCTAGGTACAGCAGTCTAAGTACAATTGTTTATTTTAGATTCTGGGAGGTGACGATAGAGGCTCGGAAAGGCGACGGCAGCCCTGCCTTACTCCTTGGGCGATCGGTATGCAGCCTTGGCTCCTATGAAGAGATGGTTAGCGTTGATAAATAAATGCTCTTTTTGCTCTCCCTCTATTACTCTTCTGGCTTCTCTCTCTCTCTGTGTATTTTCTTTCTGACTACTGGGGGGGTCTCTCTGTATGGGCGTATCTCTCTCTGATAGTATATATTTTTACAAGGGAATGACACCTTGCTATTTATAATAATGGGATGTGATCATTAGGGTTGCCAATTATTGTCTCTTGGAGATGGCGACGGCCTGTGGATTGGTCAATCTAGGCCATTCATTTTTGATTGTGACGAATCCGAACCATTGAGTGTAGATTACACCAAATCCTATCAGTAATTAATGCTGATTGGAATAAATCTTCCTGGGTAGTGGCCCTCTCATGGAGGTGATCATTGCGAGCCGCATAGGGATACATCCGCCTGAGCCGTATGGAAATGGTCCTCTTTGAACCGCATGAGAAGTCTTTGCTCGAGCCGCATGAGGCTGTCTCGGCCTGAGCCGCATAGGACAGCTTCATTCTGAACCGTATGAGAAGTCTTTGCTCGAGCCGCATACGAACGCCCACGTGGCAAAGCCACATGACATTTTTATGGCTCTAGGGGGATTTGTGTCAGAGATCTCTTTTCTCTTCCCTAGAAGTCCGTCATTATGACAGCGTCATAATTACTTCTTTTTGTGTCAGGGCTGTCACTTTTTCAGAGTTGTCAGCCGTCAAACAATTAATGCGAGAGGGCAGAGGAGAGGGCTGTCCTGCCACGTGTCTTCTGAGCCGCATGGGATGTCTTGGGCCGCATAGTACTTTATGCCGCATGATTCTCTGAGCCGCATGGGCTTTATGAGCCGCATGGGATTCTTTGGCCGCATGGGTTATTTTCTTTAATATTTTCCATGCTTCTACAAGACCCCTTTCAAAGTTTTCAATTTGCAAAATTGAAATACTTTGAATAAGAAGCATGGCTGTGTTCTTCTAGCCGCATATGTAACCCTGACCGCATAGAGATCTTGGCCGCATAGATTGTTCAGCCGCGTAGGTGGTTCAGCCGTAGGGGACTGTTCTGCCGCATAGCTTCTCGCCACGTGTGCGGGTCTTTAATTGCCTCAAATTTGTTTCAGCGCCATTTTTGTAGGGGGGAATCCCAAGGGTCATCTCATTAAATCTTTCGGATTTTACGCCCTGGGTGAATCTTGGAGACGAAACCCAAGGAGTCGGTTTCGCTCTTTATGAGGCGGTCATTGGCCCACGTGTCCTCCTTCTCCCGTCCTCCTATAAATAGGAGGAGTTTGAAGAGAGAGAGGGCTTCTTTATTTTCTTTCTTTTTTCTCAGACCTTCCCTATCTCAATTTCCCTTCCCCTCTTCGATAATTAATGGCTCCCAAGAAGACCGCGGCAGCAAAGGGCAAGAAGGCAGCCTCTACTTCCGCCTCGGCTGCGGCTGCTACTCCGCCGGTCGTCGTACCTGATGTTCATCTTGACGTTCCCCCTCCATTACTGGTAAGGACAATGTATGAGTTAAAGAACCCTAACTGCCATGGCTACGGCGCATACTTTATGCACGACTCTTTGTAAATTGTATGTTCGCCCTACGGCTGAGCTGCGAGCCGCATAAGAAAACCACCGCGTCCGCATACGCGCTTCGTCGGCGAAGCCGCATAAGCGACACTAAACCGTATAGACTTTTATTGCACGGAGCCGCATAAGTATTCTTCTGAGCTTGAGCCGCATGAGGCTTTTTGGAGCCGCATAAGACTTCAGAGCCGCGTAAGGCTTCATGGAGCCACATGGATTTTTTTTGAGCCGCATGGGGCTTGAAAGCACCCAATCAGCTCTCTTTATCCCTCCGTTTAACTTACTTTTCTCTGTCTTTTCTTCAGTGAATCTGCCGGTTAACGCTGCTGGAGAACTCTTGGTGGGTAGCGCTCAAGCTGCTCTCGGCTATAGGTACGACCATATTGTTCAGCATATGACGGACCAGTTTCCGAGCGATGAGCCTCTGGCTAGATTGAATGCCATCAAGAATCAGTCTTTCCATTTCCTTAATGCTATGATGAACTCCGAAAAATTTGAAGGGGAGTATTTGAAGCCTGCGTTTTTTTTTTTTGGAGATGCCTTGACCGTGGAGAACAATCATGTTCTGGAGGTGTCGGAGAATTGGAGTTTTGTCTCTAACGGGATGGCGATCTGCATCCCCCAGATGGAGCGACACTTCCCACTATCTTGGTTCAATATGCTCCCATTGGACCGGAAGATGGAGGAGACTTTAACCCCTAGCAGAAGTGGGATGTTCGTGGAGAACATCCATTATAACAACAGTCTGAAGTCAATGACTACCGGCAAGGTATATACCAGCTGTTCTGTGACGAGATTGGTCCCCGGTACTTTCTTGAATGTGGCGGGCCCCAACTTTATATTTTCTATTGCCGATACTTTTATAAATCAACTTGCTCAGAAAGGCTCCTGCCCAGTTGGCCGGTTGATGCTCCCCGGCTGGATACATCCCATTACCTCATGGACCAATCTGTCTATGTGGATCTTGCAGAAGTACGAGGCCTTTTTGTGTGAGATCGGCCTTTACTATGCTATTCGAGGCACCAGTCATGGCTTATCCATAAACAAGAAGTTGTTCATGTCTCTGCTGGAGATGTATAACTGTCGTACGGGGACCTTCTATACACCCGTAGGGGAAATGGGACTTGCGCTTCATGAAATGCATGCAGTCTCCAAGCTCCCCTGGGAGGACGAAGCTTTTGAACTGTATACTCCCACTAATGAGGAATTCGAAGACTTGGAAAGACAGTATCCCGGCTTCGTGGCTCTCTACCAAGAGATATTGTGCCACTATAGCACCTGTCATCAGATAACCCGAAAGTATAGTAACTCGGAAGGGAATCCTCTCCATACCAAGGACTGGGTGCACTATCTCTTCCCGACAGATGCCTCAGGTCAAGTCACCGCTCGTCGTCTTCGATCGCGGGAGGCGGTTAAAGAATTAGTATCGTCGGCTAAGAGAGTGGCCACTACCAGTGACCGATTCGGGAGCAAGACTGACTCATTTGGTTACTTTTACCAGGATACCCATGAGCTATCAGAGAAGGCGCTCCTGGCGGGATTTTTGATGATATGGCTGCGAAATTGTGTAGTCACCAGAGGGGCTGGTTCTATTGAGAGAATCAGTCGTAACTTCATCCTCCCGGCGGTGAAGTTAGTTTTGCGAATCAGGCTAGCTCTCCTCCCGGCCATGGT
Organism: Iris pallida; assembly: GCA_029216955.1. Lineage (NCBI taxonomy): Eukaryota > Viridiplantae > Streptophyta > Magnoliopsida > Asparagales > Iridaceae > Iris > Iris pallida. Next base: position 11,508,838 of record JANAVB010020398.1, read on the forward strand.
GTGCAGCATCCATCGTGGACTTTGCACCTTCACATCTAAGATCATCGCCCGCGATGTGACCAAGGATTTTGAACGCACCGAGTTGCCCTGTCACTATTTGATGGGGTGGCTGCTGATGCATTATCCGTCTTTGATGAGACCAGGCTCTGAAGACGGCGTAACTGATGATGACGCATTTATCTTCCGTTACCGTAATGAGCCTTGGGAGTATGAGACCATGCGGGCTTGCCGGATGGCCTTGGCGAGGGCGGATATGTATCATATTTTTGTATCCGTCCCTCGCTTTGCTGCGAAGGGCATAGAGGCTGTACATCTTGACGGTATTGCGCCTCCTCAACTTCTGGATGGCCAGATGCTACTGTGGCTGCGAAACATCCGTCCCGCACATCTGGTGTACCGTAACCGTAATACGGTTTTTCTGGAACGTTATTTGCCCAGCAGGTTTGCCCGATAATTTGGATACAGCCAACTTTGCCCAGACAACCCCAGCTCCTGTCTGGGTTTTGAAGGTAGCCTTCTTGATGGTATCAGGGCCTGGCAATACTATGATACATTCCATACCCGTACCATTTTTTCGGTCCCTGCCATTAAGGCGTCAGTGGAGATCTTGTACATGGCGGCTTTATATCATGTCATGGCGAACAAACCCCCGGTCGGTTTTAACCCAGGTGTCAGTTTTATTGTTGGTACCGGCCTGGAGGAAGGATCTCAAGGGTCCAAGAAGAGAAAAACTAGAGTCGAAATGCCAGATTTGGATTCCGCTGCTGAGGGTGATAAAGGCAACGAGTATGATAGAGATGACTCTATCCTTCCAGTGGCAGACGCAGAGGTAGATCTGTCGCCAATTTTGTCAGATGAGATGTTGGGGGATCAGTCACCCGTTGCGCCCGGCCCTACTCCGAAACGTAGCAGGCAAGTTTCTCCTGCTGGCGGTGTTTCTCGTTCCCGAAAGCTGGTTGCGACTAGGTACCGCCAGCTAACCATAAGAGAAAGCGAAGAAGTCAATACTGCGTCAGAGGTAACCAAACTGCTCTTGATTCCTTCCTCCTTCTTTCCTTCTAGCTTCAATTTTAATCATCTTCGTTCCCTCTTTCAGGTGTTAGGAGAAGAAGAGTTTCGAGATGCCGAGGTGGTGACCCAGGATGACGGGGACTCCCGTGAGCCTGTTCCTTTTCAAGATGACGCAGATCAATCTGTATCCCCCCTTCAAGGTGACGGGGGCAGAGGACGTGACTGAGTTTAACTCTGGGATCGCGGGGGAGGGGACCATGCCAGTTGTGGATGAGCTGCAGCCTTCATGCCCCTCCCCTGGTAAAATTAGCCGAATCTTAACCTGTGAGGAAGCCTATCTGCTCTATCATCACGTCCTTCGGGTTATGTCGATTTATTGTTATTCTGGACATACAGGTCCTGCCCCTTCAGTGCCGAGGATGGACGTCGTTGAGACAACCCCAACCGAAGGGGCATCGGTGGAGAAGGGTGTACCTCCTCACCGTCCGACTTGCCTTGATGGGCCTTCTGGGGGCTCGAGTTAAACGGGCCAGTCATCGGGGCAATCGGGGCAAGGAACGATGGTCCTTGCGTCATCCTCTGCTCCGGTGGCTTCGAGAATCGACCTTTCTGCCCTACCGAGTATCCGAGCTCTCCGGGCGGCGGAAGACGAGTTGGCCGCTATTCATGCATCGTTCTACTTGGACTCCGTTCCCCTGGTGGCGAACTCTAGCGTTACTCCTCCGACGTTGCCGTTCCGGCTTCCCCTGACTCCATCCTCTGTTAAAGTTTTGGACGACGCGTTGCAGGACGTGGTTGCCAGTTTCCATCGTCATTTGAAGAGGGGAATCGAGGCCGCTGTAGAAATAGGGACCTCCTTTACCTTGGCTCGATAATGCACCCATGGTCAAGTAAATATCCTTAGGGATCTTCCTGGTGATGCAGGGATGGCTTCGCTTCTGGAGGCGAAATTGTTGGAGGCTGATCAGCTGGTGGCCGAGCTTCGAGTATTGCGGTAGGCTGATCTGTCTGCTGTTATAAACGAAGAGCGGGATTCCCTTATCGCTGTTATAGAGAGGACCAGAGCTGCTCGGAATAAGACCAGACCGGCCATACTGAAGGATCTCAGCGACTTATCTGATCGGTATGATCAATTGAGTTACGCGAATGAAAATGTTACGGCTCGGGAGGAGTCTGTCTCTCGTGAGATTACTGAGACGCGGGAGCAGATCCTTGTGCTTCAGAAGAAGTTGACTTTCTTGGAGTCTGAACTCGAGACTGCCCGCAATGACAGGGGGCTAATTGTTCAGGAGGCTGACAGGGTTACTCAAGCTTCGACTGACCTGGAGACTGTCTTGAAGAAATTGGAAGATGACTGTCAGGCGCTCCTGGGCTTGGACAATGAGGAGCGGTTACTCCAGGAGGCCGAGCGTCGCGCTCGGCAACGGATTGAGCGGGGGACCACCTCAGTGAGAAACCGCCTCCTAGAATTGAGTAATACTGAAATATAATCGGCCTTTTCTTTTCCTTTTTTTTAAAAGGGACGTGGTCCCGAAATATGTAATACTTCTTTTCTTCCTTCAAATAAAGAGTACTTTTAATTCTACCCTTCATTTGTATTTCTTGCTGCGCCTGTGATATTGTGGTAATGTTCTCCCCCGCATAGGGGATATATTTATGGACCTGTTACCTATGGCATACCTTGGTTTTAGGTACAGATAACAAGCTTTGGTCAGGATACCTGAAACAACCATGGTAAAGTGGTCGTGGGTGCTCTTGGTATTGGGAAAAGGAATGCCGTAGAGCAGCTGGGCTCCTGGGGCATGATGAGATGGTATGTTTGTGCTAAGAAACTTAGCTGAGGATATTTGTGGGCCTATTATCCTTGGCGTACCCGGGTTTAAGATACGGATAATAGGATGAAGGGGAACCGACGTACTTGCTCAGAGGTAATGAGGACATGGCAAGCAGGAAAGTTTTTTAGACGTAGAGTTTTCCTACTCAGAGGTAATGAGTACATGGAAGGAGTGAACTCGACGGAGGGTATTGGTGGTCAACAGAGGACATTTGTAGTCAACAGAGGACATTTGTAGTCAACAGAGGACATTTGTGGTCAACAGAGTACATTTGTGGTCAACAGAGGACATTTGTGGGCCTATTACCCTTGGCGTACTCCGATTGTGGGTACAGATAATAGGTCGAAAGGGGATCATCATACTTACTCAGAGGTAATGAGGACATGGCAAGTATGAAGGTTTCTTCGACGGAGCCTTCCCATTCAGAGGTAATAAGGACATGACATGAGTGGGCTCAATGAAGGAGGGCACATAGAACGACTCAGAGGTAATGAGGACATGGAAGTTCTATGTAAGGGGTGATTTATTTTTGGCGGAAGTGGAATGACTCAGAGGTAATGAGGACATGGCCGTTTTGGAAATTTGTGGATCGATTACCCTTTTTTGTGCACTGAAAGTGCGAGTATTGGATCATGGGGGAGGATCTCCTCCAGGAAGGAAGTTCAAAGGTATGATCATACATAACTTTCCATCTGAAAGAGTGACCGGGATGTGAGTTCAGAGGCACCAGCGGGTACATGGCTCAAGAATTTGGAGAATGGTGAGCGTGAGTTCAGCGGTACCAGCGGGTACATGACTCGAAAATTTGACAAACTATGAGGATGAGTTCAGTGGTATCAGCGGATACATGACTCGAAAATCTGGAAAATTATGGGGTGAGTTCAGTGGTACCAGCGGGTACGTGACTTAATAATCTGGAAAATATTGTTTAGACATAATATTTCTTCAGGAACTTGCCGTTGACGGGCAACATAAGCAAGTCTCCGTTTTGCTTAGCGAGACGGTAGGCACCGTTGGAGAACACGGCCTCGATGACAAATGGACCTTCCCATTTTGGCTGAAACTTGCCGGCGGTCTTGTGAGTCATGACCATTGGCCTCCGGACTGCCAGAACAAGATCGCTCACTTGGAATGTTCTGATTTTGACCTTCTTGTTGAAGGCTCCTGAAATGCGTGCTTGGTATAGCTCGATCCTTTGCTGAGCTAGGAAGCGCTTTTCATCTAAGGCCTCCAACTCTTGTAGTCGACGTCGGTAGTTGTCATCCGTTGTCAATTGATAAGTGAGGACGACGCGGAGTGAGGGTATTTGAGTCTCTAATGGAAGAACTGCCTTACTCCCGTATACTAGGAAGAATGGTGTATTCACGGTGGCTGTTCGAACTGTGGTGCGATAAGCCCATAAGCATTCGCCGAGTTTTTCGTTCCAGTCGTATTTGTTGGAGGAGACAAACTTCTTGAGGAGTTTGATGATTGTTTTGTTGAATGCCTCTGCCAACCCATTCGCTGCCGGGTTGTACGGTGTCGAAGCGACATTCTAAATACGGTGCTTATCGCAAAACCGATAGAATACGTGGCTTACAAACTGCGGACCATTATCATGGATGATCCTTCGGGGCAGTCCAAAGCGGTAGATGACGTGATGCTTAAGGAAGCTGATCACGTTTGAAGTCTTAACTTCTGCAAGTGGGACAGCTTCCGCCCATTTGGAGAAGTAATCAGTGATCGCAAGTATGAAGCGATGTCCTCGGGAGGAAGGTGGGGTGATTGGACCAATGATATCCATTCCCCATGCTTCGAATAGCGAGGACGCCACTATCGGATGTAGAAACTCGGATAATTGGTGAATGAAGTCCGCGTGGACTTGGCAGGCTTTGCATTTTTTAGCATAATCTATCGCATCTGCCACCAATGTGGGCCAATAGTAGCCTATTCGGCGAAGACGGTCTTGCAGTTTTGGGTCGGGTTGGTGGGCCCCGCAGACACCGTCATGAGCTTCTCGTACGGCTTCTTTGGCTTCTGTATTTGACAGACACCGAAGCAGTAATCCGTCGTAGGAGCGGCGATACAGCATTTTTGTCTCTGTATCGTAGAAGAATCTGAGAGAACGTCGTCTGATGAAAGTGGCTTCCTTTGGGTTCTCGGGCAGGATGTCATAGACGATGAAGTCGATGAATGGTTGTCTCCAATCTGGGGCATCCTCGATCTTCTGTGCGGAATAACTCACCACGAATTGCACATTGTTCTTGGGACAGACCAGTTCGTGGCCTATCACATCCACTGATTGGCGATCATGATTTGGTACTGCTAGGAAAGCGGCAAGACCAGCTAAGGCATCAGCTTCGATATTTTGGAGCCTGGGGACATGTTCGATGAAGAACCCTCTCGAACGACGAGATGATGTCAATCGATATTTGGTGATAAGGGATCATGTCTTCGTGGCGGACCTCATATGAGCCCCGTATTTGATTGACGATTAGTTGGGAGTCGTCGTATGCTTCAAGGTATTCTACCTCCAGCTCTCTTACAAGTTGGAGGCCAATGACCAGAGCGTTGTACTCGGCCACATTGTTAGAGCAGGGCTCTGTGAGGGAATAAGCGCGGTTAATCACCAATCCGGAAGGGAAGACCAGTACTACCCCGACTCCGACGACTATATTGCCTTTAGGTCCGGTCCTCGAAGCACCGTCGAAGAACATTCGCCATATAGCCTCGTGAGAGGTTGCATGCGAGTCGGCGACCTCATCTGGGATCTCTTCATATATTCTGGAGGACTCCGAGCCTGGGTGGGCTGCTAAGAAGTCTGCGAGGGCTTGACCTTTGACTGCCTTTTGCGGGACGAAGATCATATGATAAGGGGACAACAATATTGCTCATGTAGCGAGTCGAGAGCTGAGTGCCCCTGGTTTAGTCATGAGGACCCTGAGAGGGTTGACTCATGAGATCATATGTATCGTTTGTCCGGTGACATAGTGTCGCATTTTCTGAATGGCGAACACCAGGGCGAGGCATTCCTTCTCCACAGCGGTGTATCGGTACTCTGGCCCAATCATCATTTGACTAAGGTAATATATGGCTTGCTCATGGCCTGCATCGTTATTTTGTGCCAGCAGAGCCCCGAGGGAATGTTCCATTACTCGTACATAGAGCAGGAATGGTTTTCCGGCAATCGGGGCCACCAGGACTGGAGGGTTCGACAAATATTCTTTGATGCTATCAAAGGCGCGCTGACATTCCTCGTCACATACGAATGAGACGCCTTTCTTCATAAGATGGGTGAACGGTCGGCATCGCCCGGAGAGGTTAGAGATGAATCTTCTAATGTAAGCTAGCCTTCCTTGAAGTCCTCTGAGTTTGCGGAGATTTTTTGGGGGACCCATCTCCATGATTGCTTTTGTCTTCTCAGGGTCTACATGGATACCTTGTGCCGTGATGATGAAGCCCAAGAACTTCCCGCTGGATACGCCCAGAAAGGACTTCGTAGGGTTCATTTTCAAATTATGCGCTCGTATTAGGTCGAATACCGTCCTTAGATCCTGCAGATGGTCTCCTTTGCAGCGACTCTTAACGGCTATATCGTCAACATAGCACTCTACTGTCTTGCGTAAGTGGTCTCTGAAGATGATGCTCATGGCTCTTTGATAGGTAGCACCAGCATTCTTCAAACCGAAAGGCATGACTGTGTAGCAGTACGTGCCAATTGGCGTTCAGAATGATGTATGCTTTTCGTCATCAGAAGACATTTTGATTTGGTTGTACCCCGAGAAGCCATCCATGAATGACATACGTTCGAAGCCGCAGGTATTGTCGATCATGATGTCTGTGATAGGAAGGGGGAATTCATCTTTGGGGCATGCCTCGTTCAGATTGCGAAAGTCGATGCAGATTCGAATCTTTCCATTCTTCTTGAGGACGGATACTATATTGGCGACCCAATCGGGATGTTGCTCCTCACGAATGAAGCCGCTGGCTATCAGTTTGTTGACTTCGGCTTCGATCGCGTCCATGATGCCTGGGCGAAAGCATCGTTGTTGTTACTTGACTGGCTTCGCATCTGGCCGAATGTTGAGTTTGTGAAGAGCAATGTCGGGATTTAACCCTGGCATGTCTTCATAGCTCCAGGCGAACACATCAATGTATTGTCTGACAAGTTCTAGCAGCGACTCCCGTTCTTCGTCTGCTAGGCTTTTACTGACAAAAATTGGTTTTGGAGAAGATTCGCTGCCGAGATCCACTTGTATGACCTCATCTTCAGTAGGAGGTTCTCTTTGTTTGAACCGTTTTTCCTATTGTGCGTCCAATTGCTGGGCCCACGGTTCTAGCTCGAGGATTTTGGAGATGTCTTCGTCTTTTTCGTAAGCGTCGGCGAATGCCATGTTGACTGTCATGACTTGTCTGAACACATCTCCGATGCTGGTATCCGAGTCAGAAGTTGGTGACCCGGTTGAATGTGACTGCCATTCGCATTCTTCATCTGAACTCTCAGGGGTCGTGGTAGGCGTTATATATCCTAACCCGCATCGAGTTTTATTATAGTAGTTCCGTGGTTTGCCCGCCGGGACTGGCGGCTTCAAAGATAATCGTCGCCCAGTGCCGTAGTTCAAACCTGGCGTCGTCTCCAGATCATACCCCTATTTCTGCATGAGTTATTTGGATTGAGGGCTATAGAGATACAGAGGCAGTCTTCCGGCATCTGACCCGAGGTCGGCTTCCTCTATGGTGAAGGGATGCGGGTTGTTCGTCCAGCCGAAGATGATTGGATGGTCCCCTCCCTCGATTATTCGGTAAGCGTCTTCTACTAGAGTAAGCTGGATTGCGGTGTACACATTTGTCACCTGTGTGTGTAGGTGAGTGCCTATACCGTGTTCCATAGCATACATTGTACATAGCTTATTGAGCTCGGTGTAGTTCAAAGATAACCCTTTATTGATGAAGTAAGGTATCTTTTCTAGGGGGATTACATCATCAGCGGAGGGAACATCAGTGTGGACAGCCACATACTTGGCTAGCTCCAGTTTCTCTTCGGCTACCCCCTGTGTAAATAAAGACTGAGAGGACGACCTGGGAAGCTTGATTGTCAGTGGTTCGGTTGATGGAGCAGAGCGTGGAGTCGTTGGCAGACTAGCGACCCCCAGTTTGGCACTTGACGTGGAGCGAGGAGTGGCTGGTTCGCTAGAAGTGTCAGACCTTGCATCGGGGTGACGACCCTTCTTGGAAAGGCGTATCGTCAGTGGCCTATCGGAGGGATTGAGCTTCTCCGTTTGGGGTTGACCGACTCTCGATAGTCTGATTGTCAGTGGCCCCGTTGTGGGTCTCGGCACTTGGCCAGACCTTGGCAGCCGGATTATCATCTGCTCTTTCTGCGCCGAGAGGTTGATCGCGTCCTTCTGCAGAGTGGCAGTAAGGGGTGCGAACTTGCCCGGTTTGCGAGCTTGGAGGTGGATCGTCAGAGGTCCTTCTGATCTCGTGGCCGTTTCGGTACCATCTTGTTTATTTCCTTCACCAAGGTGCCTCTTCGACTTTTCGTATAGGCAGGAGTCCGAGTAGTAAGATTCGACCCCTTTGAAGGGATCGATGTCAGCGAATTCCGTCTTCACAAAGCCGTGCTTGTCGACATATTTGAAGCACTGGTGCAGCGTGGAAGGTACGATCATATAATCGTGTATCCATAGGCGCCCCAAGAGGATGTTGTAAGAAGTGTCTGTATCTATGACGTAGCAGGTGACTTCGGATTGGAGGTCGCCAATTTGACACTTCAGACGAATCTTTCCAATAGGGTAGCTCATGTCCGAATTGAAACCGCTGATGGCGGTGCTTGTAGGTGTCAGGCGATGCATTGGGATACGGAGATGATATAGCAGACCCTTCGGGATGATGCTTATGGAAGAGCCAGGATCTATGTGCATCCGATCCACCTTCACGTCGCCGATGTATCCCGTGAAGTATAGCGGGCGATCGTGTAGGTTGGTTTTGATGAGTATGTTCTGCGGAGTGAAGACGATGTTGGGCATTGCTTCCGTGCAGGCACTGTCTTGGAGATCCACTGGTGAGTCCTCCCCGGTGAGGTTGGATTGAGCCAGATAGACATCGGCATTTTGGAGCGCTTCGCTTAATGCAATACGAACGTCCTTGGAGAGCCTTAGGAGTTCGTACAGTGATAACTTGGCCGGTGTGTTAGCCAATTGCGCTAAGATGTCAAAGTTGTAGGGCCTCTCCAGCCCTTGGGCTGCCTCTTTTCGGATGGATTTGTCGAAGCGAGTCTCCCTCGGCCTAGGCTTGTCGGTCGTCGAGGGCTGAGCCGGTCCCGAAGCATCAGTTGTAGTGGGTTAATGATTTTTAGCTGGATTGTCAACCACAGGTTGGGATTGCGCTCCGGACTGTGTGACGACGGCTGTAGCTTCCTCGTTGTCTGCCGAGATTGTGTGGCAGGTCCTGACTTTTCCACTTTTCTTTTTGTCGGTGGAAGATGGTGTGGGCCGAGTCACTTCTGACACCAAGTCTGGATGGATCCACATGACCTCCCCTCGTGATGTGGTGAGGGGTACTAGACCGGCAGCCTGATCTCGGGGAGGTGGAAGATTGGTAATTTCCATTGTCACTAGAGGGACGAGGACAACCCCATCTTGAGTTTCCGTTAGAGGGAAGCTGCCGAATTGTACGGACACAATATTGGTCGCCACGGTTACCTCTTTCAAATCGATGGCCAGAGCGTTTGAATCGATGAGGTTCTGGATGTACCATTTCAGCTGGTAGCAATCGTGTGTAGCATGATGAACATAGCGATGATAATGGCAGTACTTTGGATTCTCTATCTCTGCCGGCCGCGGTTCCCGTCTTGGTGGAGGAAGCTGAATTCTGTCCCCTTGTATGAGCATGTCCAAGATGGGCTTGACGTGACCGTCTTCGAAGGAGTAAGTGATTTGCGGCTATTGTTTGTCTGCTGGCTTCGGCTCAGGTTTTTGTGCTGTGTCGGCCACCATAGCCTGCTTTCCCTTGCTGTCCCGATTGCTGGAGGGGCTACCCCCATTATCGTTGTTGGGACGCTTGCCCTTGTTTTCTCCTTCCGAGATGTGTAATCCCAGTTGGCGAGCCTTCTTCAGTCGTTCTTCGGCGCTTGTGGCGCTGATGATGAACGTCTTCCAATCTTTGAATTGACTTTCGCCCATCCAGAGACTGATCGTTGGGAGCAGTCTCTTTTGGCAAATTTCAATTAAAGAGGAATCTGGATTTCCGGAGGGCAGCTTCATGGCGGTTTGGCGGAACCGCTTAATGTAGTTCCTTGTCAGCTCCTTCTCCCCTTGGACGATGTCCATGAGGGTGGACATGGTGACGTCCTGCCCTACTTCGTAGAATCTCTCCAAGAACAGGCGCTTGAAGCCGGCAAAAGAGTGGATGCAGTTGTCTGGCAGATTGCGATACCAGTCGAAGGTGACTCCTTCCAATGCCCCAATGAATAATCGCGTGAGGATAGCATCATCATGGGGCAGATGGTCGGTGGTGACCTCGAAGTAAGTGATGTACCGACTTGCCGAGGTCTTGCCATCATACGGGTTGATATTGAACGGCTTATATTTTGGTGGGAATGGAACATCCCTCCATTCAGTAGGGTATGGTTGCCGTATTCTGAGGTCTTGAGCGTTTTCTCGGGCATAGAACATGGCTCGGAGCTCTTGAACTTCTCTTCTTACTTCTCGGGCCTCATCTGTCGCGGTAGGGGCTGTTATTTCGGAAGGATTGTTGTCCGAGTTCGGTGCCGCCGAATTCAAGTCCGTATTGACCGCGGGACCCGCGCTTGTTTGGCCAGGCGTCCCTCCTTGCAGAGTTGGAAGGGCTGCTTTAATCTCGTCTACAGACTTGACCAAAGCAAGTAATATGGCTTCAAGATTGTCGATGCGCCGGCGATCACTGGAACCACTTTGATTGCTATCTGTCATGAACATCGTCCTTGTATGATGAGAAACGGAAGGGACGGTGGAGGATGTATCCTCCGAGTCATACCCATGTACCGAGAAGTCATCGGGATATGTGGGAATATTCTCTTCTGGTTCGGACTCGGAGGGAACAGTACCCCGAGCCTCAGAGCTTACTTCGTCTTGAGAGTCATGGATGTCCTCGAGGACATCGGCGTCTGTTGTACCTGATGGGAGAGTTGTTTCCCCAGGCTCGTCTCCTTGAAACATCAGATTGTTGTGGATGTTCGGAGGAGTGCTACCCCCAGTTCCCATGACCCCCAGCGATGTGGATAATGAATCTCCCATTGCAGCAGATTTCATCTTTGAACGGGTATGTTGGAATACTCCGGTGGAGGACAACCGTTTAGACGACAGTTTCTTAGCTTTAGTGGTTGGTATCTTGGGGCTGGAGATGCTTGTCTTCTTTCCTCTTCCCTCGGCGGAGACTTTCTGAGTGGAATTGCAGGAGACAACAGGAGGTGTCTCGTCCTCTGAGCTCGGATGCTGTAGTCTTTGGAAGACTGACGGCCGGTCTTCCGTCACTGCCGCGTTGTTGCAACAGCAGTTGACGATAATTTGGGTGCAGTAACGTCCAAGCGAGGACTCTTTGTACACCGAAACCCCTTCTCTTTCCTTGCGCTTGTAGAGGATCGCCTCACGCAGGTCAGAGGAACCACTTTGTCCTTTTGCCGCCGGGGGCTGGGCTCGAGCGGTTCTATACAACTTTCCATCGGAGGCCCGCGTGATAATCAGCGGGACGCCCCGATGGTCAGAGGTTGGGGCAGCTGACTGGGCTTGGTGAGCCCGCGCTTCCCTAGACTTCCTCCTTTTAGCACTTACGGGTGCGTAATAGGAGAAGTCCAAGTTGAATACCACAGAGTCTGGCTTATCACCCAGAGAACCATCAGGGTCAGGACCGCATGAGAGACGGTCGAAGACTGATCGAGAGAAGCGTAGAACGGACGCTATGCGGCTAGAATTAGGTACCGTGCAGGCTGTCTGCATGCGGTTGTCTTCTGCTGTTGGATGAGTTGTTCTTGTGCGACTGGGAGCCATGACCGTGTAGGCTAGCCGCATGCGGTTGGCAACTGTGGCAGCATGAGTTTTCTGCAAGCGATTGACTTCCATAGCCACATGAGTTTCATCCATGTGGTTGGCAACTGTAGCCGCATAAGCTATACGACTGACAGATGTGGCTGCATGAGTTTTCTTCATGCGGCTGGCGGATGTAGCCGCATGAGCTTTCTCCCTGCGGGTAATACCCTTATGCGGCTCGGATCGCATAGAGTTCTTCTTTGCCCCTGCAAGTCCAGCATCATAGTGTTTTCTTCTGTCGGACATGGGGACAGCAGAGTTGTCTACGGTCTGAAGAGGGGCCGCAGGAGAGTCTTCATCGCCGTCTTGAGTACAGAGATTACTCCATCGAGGGCCTGGGGAGGAGCAAACGATTTTGGCCTCCACTCTTTGCGAGCCTTTGTGGTGCGGGTGCGCTTCTGGACCGGGCCAGCGCTGCCTTCGGAGAGCATCTCTTCGAACGCCTGTTGATCGAAGCGGACGATCATCTTCTGTTGTGTGGAGCCAAGTTTGGCTGCATCCGATTGTGTCACCAACTCCTCAGCCGTGGAGAAGTTTGTCCCCAGCAGAGTCGCCATCGTATTTGCCATAAAATATAAAAAAACAGAACAATTATCGGAGGACCGGACTTTTACTTCACGTTACAAACTCCCTTGTACAAAGAAAGCCTAGGGACGAAAACCTAGGTACAGCAGTCTAAGTACAATTGTTTATTTTAGATTTTGGGGGGTGACGATAGAGGCTCGGGAAGGCGACGGCAGCTCTGCCTTACTCCTTGGACGATCGGTATGCAGCCTTGGCTCCTATGAAGAGATGGTTGGCGTTGATGAAGAAATGCTCTTCTTGTTCTTCCTCTATTACTCTTCTCCTTCTCTCTCTCTGTGTGTATTTTCTTTCTGACTATTGGGGGGGTCTCTCTGTATGGGCGTATCTCCCTCTGATAGTATATATTTTTACAAGGGAATGGCACCTTGCTATTTATAATAATAGGATGTGATCATTAGGGTTGCCAATGATTGCCTCTTGGAGATGGCGGCGGCCTGTGGATTGGTCAATCTAGGCCGTTCATTTTTTATTGTGACGAATCCGAACCATTGAGTGTAGATTACACCAAATCCCATCAGCAATTAATGCTGATTGGAATAAATCTTCCTCATAATGATCTTCTGATGTCTGCGAATAAATTAAATTTATTCTCCTGCCACGTGTCCCAGATTATTAGGATTTGACCCAATCTTTGATTGTAATAAATCTGAGAAATTGATCGGCTTAGGACACGTGTCCTAGGAGCCACTGGGGGGATCTGAACCGCATGACAAGTGAGCCGCATATAATTTTGGGCCGTATATGGTTAGGGCCACGTGTCAGGGCTGCCTGGGTAGTGGCCCTCTCATGGAGGTGATCATTGCGAGCCGTATAGGGATACATCCGCCTGAGCCGCATGGAAATGGTCCTTTTTGAACTGCATGAGAAGTCTTTGCTCGAGCCGCATGAGGCTGTCTCGGCCTGAGCCGCATAGGACGGCTTCATTCTGAACCGCATGAGAAGTCTTTGCTCGAGCCGCATACGAACGCCCACGTGGCAAAGCCACGTGGCATTTTTATGGCTCTAGGGGGATTTGTGTCAGAGATCTCTTTTCTCTTCCCTAGAAGTATGTCATTATGACAGCGTCATAATTACTTCTTTTTGTGTCAGGGCTGTCACTTTTTCAGAGTTGTCAGCCGTCAAACAATTAATGCGAGAGGGCAGAGGAGAGGGCTATCCTGCCACTTGTCTTCTGAGTCGCATGGGATGTCTTGGGCCGCATAGTACTTTATGCCGCATGATTCTCTGAGCCGCATGGGCTTTCTGAGCCGCATGGGGTTCTTTGGCCGCATGGGTTATTTTCTTTAATATTTTCCATGCTTCTACAATGCCTCCCCGGTCGCCCGGGCGTCCTCCGCCCGACGCCCAGGCCGCCCCCCCCCGGCCTCACCGCCCCCACTCCCCTCGCGCCCACTCTCACACCACCCCCTTCTACACCGCCTCCCCCTATCCCCGCCCCATCTCCCCTCGCGCCCCCACCGGGCTGTTGCCATCGGCGCCCGCGGCCCCCCCCCCCGGCCTCACCGTCCTCGTCGCCTCATCAAGAAGCCCTCACCCTCCTCCTCCGGCTCCGGCGCACTCCAGTTCTCCCAACGCCGCCGACCTCCCCCCCGCTCCCAACCCGACCATGCCTCGCGTCACCTGCCGTCGTCCTCCCTCCCCTCCCTACTCGGCGCTCCCCCTCAGGTGTTCCCCGCCTGGACCCCCGACCAACTCTCCCTCGTTGGTCGGGGGGCCGCCCTCCCCCAGCCTCGGCAAGCTCTGCCGGCGGCCCTCGATTTGGCCTGGCTTTTCTTGATCGTGGCCCAGCACGGAGTAGCACCCGACAGTCTGGCCCGATCTCTCCCTCCAGCGGCTCCCGTGCCGAGCGGGCTCGGCGCCCCCCATCGTTTCTACTTCAGGGAAAGCTCCGCCGGCGCCCCCAGCCCTGGCCTGGCCCTCCTCGGTCACAGCCGAGCGGGGAGCTACGATCTCTTCCCCGTCGCCGGCATCGGGTCCTGCGCCCCATCGTACGACCTGGTCTTCCCCCCCGGCTTTCGCGTCGAGCGGGCTCGGGGCTCCGTGCTGCACGCTCTCCAAAGCCACAGCTGGCTTTGCCCTCTCCTAACGCAAAATGCTTGTCTCGAAGACCGAGCCTCCTCCAAATCCCGTACGTAATCCAACGCAGGAGAAGGCTTGCGTTGTCAGCACCTTTTCTCCGGATACGCAATTAGATTGCGTACACCTCTCTCCCTCAGCTTTGGGATCGAGAGTTGGCATCCACGTGTTGGATCAGCCACTTTTACGCGATAATGAGGGCTCCCACGGTGTGGGCCAGCCCTCATCCTACGTTTCGGGCTACAGTACGCCCGATGGCACCCACGTAGTGGGCCAGCCCTCATCCAATGATACGGGCCTTTGCACGCCTGGCGGCACCCACATTGTGGGCCAGCCCTCAACCTTTATTTCGGGCCTCCGCGCGCCCGGAAGCACCCACTTTGTGGGCAAGCCCACACAAATTTCGGGTAGCGTTGCTAGCCGCCCGGAGGCCCCCACGTTCTGGGTAAGCCCCCACCCTCAGTTACGGGACCCCCAGCGTCTGGTGGCTCCCCATATTTGGGCCAGCCCCCCACCTCAACGAAGTCCTCCCCTGCGCTGGGGCTCCTTACCCCTTCTGCTGGCGGGAATATTGCCGGAGGCTCCGTCATCTCGTCCTCCCACGTCAACCGCGGCCTGCCCGCTGCCCCAGCCCCACTACCCTCCCCCACCCGTGTACCTTCCTACGCCGAAGCTTTACAGCCTGACCGCGAGAAGGTCCTCCCCCCTCCCGCGGAGATCGTCCTTCCTAAAAAAATTTTCCCTCCTCCATCCGACGGATTCCCCATCCGCGTTCCTTTCTCCGACGCGGACATTTCTTCTCTATCCTCCACCTTCCTCAGGTCCTTCGTCCTTAAGTTCACCTCCGGTTGTCCGAAGGTAACTAGGGTGAAGGAGACCATCGCAGCTTTGGGTCTCTTGGACACCTACCGGGTCGCCACCCTCGACCCCAAGCATATTTTTCTGCACCTGTCCTCCGATCGGAACTGCACCACAGTTTGGGCTAAGGGCACCACCAAAATCGACTCTCAGATTGCTAAAATCATCAAATGGTCACCCAAGTTCAACCCCGCCATGGATTCGTCAATCATATCCACATGGGTAACCCTTCCCAACCTCCCCCTGGTGTGTTTCCCCGCAGCAGCTCTCAAGCGCATCGCCAGTGCCTTCGGGTCCCTGGTCGCCATTGCGGAAGAAACACGTAACCTCTCAAAATGCAACTATACAAAGATCTGTGTCGAGCTCAATCTCGCCAAGGAACCGCCCAAAATGATTGAGATAGAGCTGGAAGATCAGACCATCAGACAAACGCTGGCGTATGACAACAACATCATTTATTGCCAACATTGCCAGATGAGCGGTCATTCCCTGCAACGCTGCTTCCGGGCCAACCCGACTCTCAAGAAGCCTGGATCCCGTAAACCGTACGACACGGTCGCGCTCACCATCCCCCGTATTCCCTCGCCTGACAACTCCCCCACTTCCCCCCTCCGACAAACAGAAACCCTCCCCCAGCAAGGGCCGAGATCCCACATCTCATCCGACTCTGCCATCGTTCCATACAATCCCCCCACCATCACCCTGGCTAACTCCTTTGCCATACTTGACAGCGATAGCTCCCTCATGAGCCCTTGCAAGCGCACCTTAGATCACATTTGCCAAGATTTCGACAACATCTCCCAGGAAGAGCCGGACGCTTCACACACTGCCACGACCAGATCCGACAGGCCCTCCGCCCCCCTCCCCCACCGCTCTAAGCACCGACTCGGTTCCCCGCGAGATCTCCCTCATCACCTCCCTCAAGCACTTGGGCTCCATCTCCACTCCCCCCTCAATCTCCTTAGGTGGTCACCCTCGGGAGCAGCTCAAGGAGACCCACGACCCTTGCTCTATCATCGAAGGACCAGAATTGCCTACTGCAATTCCGGCCCTACCCCTCATCTCCTCCGACGCCACCCCAGACCCTTGTTCCCCTCTCACTGGCAGGTTCTGGCAAGCCAAGGACGCTGGTTTCCTTGACCGCAACAACCCTATGTGTGCGCTCGACGATATCGAGACAGCGAGTTACTCAGCGGCGGCCGTCGAACGGGACTGTTCTCCTCACGGCCTAACAGAGGCCAACGACAACCACAAATCTTCCACCAAGAAATCTTTCTCGAAATCGAAGAAGAAAAACAAGAAAAAGAATCAACAAGCGGCCATGACCACTAGGTCAGCAGCCAGGCTCAACCTCCCCACGCACTCCCTCCAACCCAATGTTTAACATCCTCTCGTAGAATGTTAGAGGCATAGCAAACAAACCAACACTGAACAGAATTCTCAGCCTCAAAAAAATTCACAAAATCGACATCCTAGTGATCATTGAACCAAAAATCCCCAAGAAAAGGATTATCGGCATCAAACTTCAACTAGGTTTCGCGACCGCGCTAGCTGGCAGTCACGACATATGGATTCTCGCCGGTGCTGGCATCACATCTGGCATGGTCCAGGATTCCGCCAAGCCCTCTCTTTCTGGATGGAACACCCCCAACTCAGCAACAGAATCCTTATCTCCGCCATTCACGGCAGCTGCGACTACCAAGAACGGAAGCTCCTTGGACCGACCTGCTCGACACCCACCTCTCCCTCCAGTACCTCCCGTGGATGTGCGTAGGCAACTTCAACACCATCTCGAGTAGTGCAGAGAAGTCCGGAGGGCATCCGCCTCCCCTCCCGCCATGGACGACTTCCATAATTTCACCTTCAACGCTCACCTCGCTCACCTTCTTTTCTCCGGCAACGCTTTCACCTGGTGCAACATGTAGGAAGGCTCTCGGCGTCAATACTCCCGCCTCGATCGCGCCCTCATCAACAGCCTCTGGGCTGATATGGGGCTGATCTCTAGCCTCTTCCACCTCAACACCACGGAATCCGACCACTCATCCCTTCTCATCGAGATCAGCAGAAGCTCCCTTAGCATCAAGAAACCTTTTCAATTCCTAGATTTCTGGAGGCATCATCCTAGTTTCAAATCAGAGGTGGCATCTGCTTGGTTCTCAGTGAACGACGATGACCCCATGTACAGAGTGGCGGCCAGACTGCGTACCATGAGCAAGGCTCTCTCCAGGTGGAGTAAGGTCGCGTTCGGCAACATCTTTCAGGAGATCAAAAATACGGAAGATGATGTTACCCGTACCGAGAACTCTTACGTCGCTAACAGATCCCCCGAAGCGCGGACCGCTCTCAACCTCGCCAGAGATATCCTCAAGTCCAGACTTAAAGTCGAAACAGAATTCTGGAAACAAAAAGCCAGACTTAAATGGGACAACGAAGGGGACCGCAACTCCAGCTTCTTCCACGCTTGCGTTAAAGGCCGCAGACAACAGCTCAACCTTCATCGTATCTCCGATAACAACGGCAACCAGTTGATGGACCAGCACAAGATTCAAGAGGCTGCAGCTAACTTCTTCTCCAACCTCTTCACCAAAGACGCGGTCGTACTGGACGAGGGACTGCTGGCGAATATCCCGAGCGTCATCTCCGATCTAGAGAACGAGCAGCTCCTTTCCCTCCCATCTGCTGTCGAGGTCCGGACCGCGGTTTGGGATCTTAACGAGCATAGCACTCCCGGTCCCGACGGGTTCAGCGGGGTATTCTACAGATATTGCTGGAAGATCATTGGCCCAGATTTTCTAGAGGCTGCGGTTGCATTCTTCCAAGGAGCTCGATACCCTAAATCCGTATCCAGGGCTAATCTCATTCTTATCCCTAAAAAAGACAACCCAGAAACCTTCAAAGACTTCCGCCCCATAACTCTATACAACTTTGCCAACAAAATCATCGTGAAAATTATCGCCAACCGGATGACGGAGCTCCTGCCCAAAATTATATCCGAGGAGCAGAGCGGTTTTGTGAAGGGGCGCAACATCGTGGACAACATCCTGCTAGCGCAAGAAATGGTCACTTGTATGAAATTCCCGGCCGGGGGGGAACATCGCCATTAAGCTGGACATGGAGAAAGCCTACGACCGTCTCGATTGGCAATTCATGATCTGGGTCTTCAGGGCTTTCGGCTTCTCCGAAACCTGGATTGACATCATCTTCAGGTCCATCAATAATTCCTGGTTCTCCACCGTAATCAATGGTCAGGCCGATGGCTTCTTTACAGCTAGCCGTGGCGTCCGCCAGGGGGACCCTCTTCCAGCCACTGTCTTCATCATCACTGCTGAGGCCCTCAGCAGAAACCTCAAGAACATGCCCAACTCCCCGAGGTTCCACCACTTTTACACCACCACTGGCTGTCCCATCATCACTCACCTTGCTTACGCTGATGATGTCCTCATCTTCTCCTCCGGAGACATCGTCTCCATCGACGTTGTCCTTCAAACGCTGAACAGGTACACCAGATGCTCCGGACAAAGAATCAACAACAACAAGAGCGTCATCTACACCTATCACAAAACGGACAGGTCACACTCTGCGACTATCTCCAACCTAACCTCCTTTGCTACAGCATACCCCCCGTTCACCTACTTAGGGTGTCCTTTGGTCTACGGCAAGGCCAACTCGGGTATATTCGAGTACATGGTCAGTGCCATCAGGAAAAGGATCGAAGGGTAGCACAATGCCACTCTATCGCCTGGAGGCAAACTGATTCTGATCAAGCACGTCCTATCCTCCATCCCTATTTACACCCTGGCGGTCTGCAACCCTCCCAAAAAGGTGCTCACGTCGCTTGAATCCCTCTTCGCCCGTTTCTTCTGGGGCCACAACAAAGACAAAGACAAGCACCACTGGGCTAGCTGGACCACTATGGCTAATCCCACCCTCGAGGGCGGCCTTGGATTTAGTAGATTGGAACACATCGTCGATGCTTGCTCCATGAAGCTATGGTGGAAACTACGCACGGACAATTCTATTTGGACTCGATTCATGCAAGCGAGATACTTCAGATATTCCTACCCGGGAACAGCCTTAGTCAACAACCGTTCTTCATCATCCTGGAGACGCATTACCCGCGGCCGCCAGCTTGCTGACCCCCTCATTTCCATCCAGCTGGGCAACGGCCACTCATCAATGAGCCACGATCGTTGGCTGGGTGGGAACCTCTGGCACCCTCTTGTGCCCCCTCCGCGGGAGGGCCAGATTCGTGAGCTCTGGAATTCCACAGCCGGATGGATCTGGGATCGTGTCAGGCTGTGGCTCGGTCCTGTGGCTGCCGCCTATCTCGCCAATGCGAATCTCCGAATCTCCGACACGCCGGACATCACGCGATGGTCACCTAACCCGGATGACCGGTTCTCCCTGCAATCAGCCAGGTTTCTCGCACGTGGCATCGGAACCCCATCCCCCCTCATCGCTCCTTTCTGGCATGCCTGCATCCCCATCAAATGGTCTATTCTAATCTGGCGAGCCCACCTACGCAAACTCCCCACTGACGATGCCATCATCTCGTTTGGCTACAGCCTTGCTTCGAGTTGCCATTGCTGCACTTTATCCCAAGCTGAATCGGCAGAGCACATCCTCATCTCTGGTGATCTGGCCAAGAATATGTGGGCGACTCTCAGCACCAAAATTAGGAAGGCCTCCCCACCCAGGGGCTTCAACGATCTCTTGTCCAGTTGGGGCGATTCCCACGGATATCAGATCGTCGCAGCCGCGGGCATTTGGGTCCTGTGGAAAAACAGGAACAAGTACCGTTACGAGGGTAGACACCTACCACCCCTCCAACTGTACAGGGAAATCATCAGACAGACCCTTAAGATCCGGAGGCGCTGCTCGCACTCCACGCCAAAATTTTGGGAATCCCTAGATTACTCTCTGTCTCAGTCTTCTTTCTCTTTCTCTTTTGTCGGCTTGCCTAGCCGTTTCTCCTCTTTTGCCAGCGCTAGACGCTCTTTTTGTATAGGCTTTTCCTTTTTGCGCCAGATACATCAATAAAATTTCCCCCTTCTTAATATATATATATATATATATATATATATATATATATATATATATATATATATATATATATATATATAAAATATATATATATATATTTTATATATATATATATATATATATATATATATATATATATATATATATATTACAGAGATAGAGAGGGGGTGATGAGTGGCATAACTGTGTGTGTGTATCATAGCAGTAGGGGGTTCAATGTGTTCATGGCAAAATAAAAAGTGTCAAGGTAAAGTGTAAAGGTGTGTACATGGTGTCAATATGAAGTGGACATGAATGGGGGTTAGATGTGAACATACACTAGTGTACATGTGTGTATAGAGATATAGTGTCATATATAGTGATATAGTGTACACAGCAGCAATAGGGAATGCAAATACATGTAGGTAGTGGGATAGGGTGTCAATGTGTCAAGTGGTATATGTCAATGTGAAGTGAGGGGGAAACTGTCTCAGGTTTCCATATTCAAGTGTAATGCAGTTTGGCATCAAACTTATATATATATATATATATATATATATATATATATATATATATATATATATATATATATATATATATATATATATATATATATATAAAAATATATATATATATATATATATATATATATATATATATATATATATATATATATATATTTATATATTTATATATTTATATATTTATATATTAATTTTGTGTGTGTGTGTGTGTGTGTGTGTGTGTGTGTGTGTGTGTGTGATCTATAGTTAAAACTGGGAAACTGTGATATATATATATATATATATATATATATATATATATATAAAAATATATATATATATATATATATATATATATATATATATATATATATATATATATATATATATATATATATATATATATATATTGTAATTCAGTTTGGCATCAAACTTATAAACCAGTTATATATATAAGTTTCCCAGTTTTAACTATATATAACAACCTAAAATTCAAGACACACACACACACACACACACACACACACACACACACACACACACACACACATAGATCAAGGTTCTATTTAATTTCAGTTTACAAGTAATGAACCCAACCCAATCTACATTACACTAAACAATGTAATAATCAAATCGAATCTAGTACAGTAAACATTCAAGGGCAAACTCAGATGAATCGTATTCTCAGTTTTGAATTTAAAATCAACTTGTTAAAACACACATGTATTCAAGTATCATAATCAATTCGAAAACCCTACCCAATCAACCAGTTCGAACCCACATCATAACTTAGACATCAAACATGTTTAACATGTTAAAAATCATGCAAATCATATATTTATTAACTTATTAAATGGTTAAAGAATCAGAAAAACCAAATATGCTCAATATCAGGCTTTGGCATAACCCGATACCACGAATTCTAAGTTCTTGTATCGAAAACCTAATTAATCACAAATTAAAGTGTGCCAGCATGTAGTACACACGTGTACGTGTCATAAGGATTGATTTCATTTCCAAAAACTGGACACGAAGTGTTTAATTTACAGTCGAACACACAGCCAAGAAATGTACACAAAACTGTCTCGTACAGTGAGGATACGGGCTCGTGGACACAACACGAGCCATGACACGTCTCATGCTTGTGTCCACACGTAGCCCAACAATAGGGCTACACGTTCGACACGACACGAGGGTCTCACGACACGTATTCGTGCGACACAGAGCGCGTATCAGACGACAAAAATCGACTGTGCGCGCACAGTACGAACCAGTGTACACGTAATTTCTCGTAAACCCCTCGATGGTTTTGCCTCAAACTTTGTGTGCGTGCTGTCAATGTTTTCCCGCACCGACACACCAAATTTTAGGTGTCGGGGTGCCGTATCGTGTCCGCTAGGACACGCGAGCAGCAAGGCACCGAACACACTGCTCGTGTTGCGTGTCCATGTCAATTTTGGACAAGAATACGACACGAAAGTATGTTCAGTCCTCACAAAAATAATACATACATATAGATCTACAATTTTATAAAATTAGTTTTTGAAAATAGCAATAAAAACTTCATTGAGGCATTTCATCGAACACATTGTAATACACTCCGATACGTGTCCGATACGGATACCTAATGGACTCCAATTCCTACCAAACTTGAGGGACAGCTAGGGTATACCTAAGTGAATGCAACTATGGAAAGAAATTGGGAATTTGAATGAGTTTGATAGGTTTTACCTATTGAGGGTGAAACCTCAATGTAAAGCTCAAGGAATGAGACATTCTCTCCAACTTGCAATAATCCCAAGCCTCCAAATCCTTGCTAGCTACCCACCAATGGTATCCTCTACTGTAAGGGAGTTCAATGCAATTGGTTTGGTCCAATTTGGAGGATAAATGGAGAATTGGTGAAGGTTGGGGGAAGAACACTATTAGGGCTTTGTGTAGGTATTAAAAAGAGGCAAGGAATTTGTGAAGAGATGTTTAAATGGGGGGGTGGCCTCTTGATGGCTGTTGGAATAGGCTAGGGTTAGGGTTTTACAATTGTTAGATGAGTGGCTAAGGCTTTTCCACATGAATTCAAGCTTAATCAAAGGCTCACATCAAAAGTAGGTTTCTTACACTAATATCTAACCAAAATATCCTACTAACATAGTATCTAGATATTCCTAACCTTGTCATGATGGAAGCTTCTAATCTAATATCTAGGCTCATGGATAATATCTAGGTTAGGGCAAAACTAGGTTAGTCTCTAATAAAAGATTAGCACCATAATAATCAATCAAAATTCATTTTCATTAAGTCAAAAATGACCAAAATACCCCTAGACTAAAATTTATAATTAGTCATCCTAATCACATGGTTAGGCCTCCTTAGTCATGGTTAGTCTCTAGGTCATGTAGTCTCTAGGGTTACACTAGCAAACATCAAAATCACAAGCAACAACTCAATAGTTTAAATTGATTAAAATTCACCAAAAATCATTATCAGGAGTTAAATCCTATTATTTAATAATCAATTTTACAAAAGTTCAAAATTACTCTCATTTCTGAAAAGTGGGTGTTACAAGTCTACCCTCCTTAGAAGAATTTTGTCCGTAAAATTTAAGATGATCGTACCCCTTCTAGGTAAAACTTCCACTCAATCAAAATCGAGAAATAACTATCCTATAACATGCAATCATAATCCTACTGGTCGTAATTTTACAGTCTGGAACATGGTCACTATGCTGTCTAGCATATCACATGAATATCCTGACAGGTACTAATGAAATCACACATGAAGGTTGGGAAGAAGAACAGGAAAGACAAACCTGCTAACCCATCACCTACAACGTCGATCTCCTCGATCGCCAGCGTAAAAGCTCCACCCCTCTAGTGCTGGGCGTGGTGCTGCGCCACAGGTGGCCTAGCTCCCTCAAAAGGATGTACAGCGGGATAATCTATCATCTTGTGAGCATCAGACCCACAGAATAGACAAACCTTCAGCCTCCTCCTACAAGACTCCCAAACATGCCCTGCCTTCCTACAGTAGGCACAAGTCTGCACCCTGCGGTCCTGTCCTCTAGGCTGATGCTGTACCTGCTATACTCTCACTGGTGCTTGTACCTGCTGAATCTGTACGTGAGGCCTCTTGGCTGGACCTCCACTGCTACTGGCTACATAAGCATCTCGATCCCTCTTCAATTTCAACACTAGATCATCCTCTACTGCCATAGCTCCTGCTAAGATCTCTGCGAAAGAAGCACCCCTGTCACTCTTGGTTAATGATCGGACCTCTCTGATCAAACCTCTGCAAAACTTCCTCGCCTTCGTCTTCTCGCTCAGGTCCTCAATGAATCTGCTCAGCCGGTAGAACTCTCCGACATATTCTACGAATGTCTAGTTCCCCTGAACCAGGTGTAAAACCCCTAAATTTCTACTATTTTTTTTTTAAAATTTGGTTCCGATTTAAAATTTTGGTATTGTACGCCGCGTAGTCGTATTATACGTCGCGTACGAGTTCGTGTTATTCGTATTTATACATTGCGTGCAAATTACGTTATTCGTGAATGCTCGACGAGTACGAATATGTGCGAGCGTACATATTTTCGAAAAAAAAAACATTTATTTTATTTTTAATATATAAAAATTATTGGTATTTTATTTTTCTGAAAAGTATCGTATCGGGATGGCCAAAATTTATTATTTTTATTTAATTACAAAGGTTATCTTATTTAATAGTGGCAATTTAGAAAACTATTTTTTATGCAAATATTCTTAACATGGGGTACATGTATTTTTATTCATATATATATATAATTTCACTTTCAAAATTATTATATTAATATTTCACTATTCAAAAAGATATTTAAAAATATGATGATTTTCGAAATTTATTTTTACAGTATTTTAATATTTAGGAAAAAGATATTTAAACGTTTGTTTTATTAAATATTTGATTAAATATGGCAATTTATATTGGAAAAGATTTTGTTGACTCTATTTAAAATATTTTAAATTTAGTATAAGATTTATTTGGATTGAATTTAATTTGGATTGAATTATTTTTTAAACCAATTTGAATTAACTGATAATTTATCTAATTGGAATTTAAATAAATCCTAATGATTATCCAATTGGGCATTCCCACCTCCTATATATAGGAGAGGTACTCCTCCAAGTTTTTCCCATCCACAGTAATATCGTGCATCGTGTCTGTGACCACCACAAATTTTATTCCAAACTTGTACAAATATCCGCGTCGTGTCCACACATCGGACACGACGACAACCCAACAGAACCACCAACCACCACGGCCTTCAATTCCGCCGACAACCCCGTCTCCACCAAACCACCAACGGTGGCAGAACCACCGCCCCGGCCATCTCCGGCCAGCGGGCGCCCCAAACCCACAACCATCGTCACACAACAAGAAGAAGAAGAAGAGGATCGATTAAAATCTTAAGCTCACCTCGCCGTGTCGCCCTCCGACCCGGAGCGGCTGCCACTCGCGGGGACCACCGCGTCTCGCCGCCGAGACCCGAGTCGGATTGCCACCCACGTCCCGAGCCGGTGGACGCACCTCCTTGTTCCGAGCGGCGAAGGCGCGCCGTCACCGTGTCCGTACCGCCGGGACAGTCCGCCGACCGCCGCCTCTGGTGGGAACCACCGGAAACCCTCCGCCATCGAAACCCCCGTCCGCCACCTTCGAGAGCCCTCGGCCGCGGCATCGCTGGCCCGTGCGCAGCCCCAGCGCCTTTCTCCGCCCCCTAGCGAGATCTCTGCCCCGGCCGGTAAACCCCATCGCCTCTCCGTGTCTCCGCGACCGCCCCATCCCGTCCGGAGAGCTCCGGCGGAACCGCGGACCCGCCGCCCGCGCGTGTGACCAGAAGCCGGCGGGGAGATCCTCAGCCACCGTGCTAGGCTGCCCCACCTGGCTCTCCGCGCGCTTCACCGGCCGTCGTCGAAGAGCCGGCGCCCGACCCACGAGCGCCGCCGCCGCTTCCGGTAACCCTTCTTCCCCTCTCTCTCTCTCTCTCTCTCTTCCTCTGAAACCCTTTCCCATTCTTTTGTGTGTGTTCTGTTTCCTTCTCATGTCGGTTCGAGAAGGAAACCACAGCTGTGGTTAGTAATGTTACTAATATTATTAGTATTATTACTATTATTATTATAACTGTTATCATCAGTGTTACTAAATTCTATTATTAATATTATATTAATAGTAGTTTTATTAACACTGTTATTATCATTATTATTATGATTTACTATTATTATTATTATTATTATTATTATTATTATTATTATTATTATTATTATTATTATTATTATTATTATTATTATATATAGCTGTTATTAATATTAGGGTATATTTGTATTTATTTTGGTATAGATAATTGTTAGTATTTTTATTTGTATTATTATTTCATTACTATTATTATTATTGCTATTGTTGAAAATTTTGCTAATGGCTAGTTACTAATATTATTTACAAAAAAAAAATTATTTATCTTATAAATATATATACGTATTTATAACTGGGGTTTTTAAAGTAATATTTTGGGCTCAATAAATAATTTGGGGTATGGGCATGTTTTTATAAAATAAATAATTTTGAAAACAATTTCTTAGGATTCTCCACATATATATATACGTATATATATGTTACCCTTATTAAGAAATATTTTTACCAAGTCAATTCTCTATTATGATTTTAAAATATTTTATATTAAGTTTGAAAATAAAAGGGATATTTTATTATAAACTATAAAATATTTTGTAGATTTTTCTAAGATATATGTACTTTCATTTAAAAGAATAAACCTCCTAAGTCAATCTTTTGTAGATTAATGATCCTTGACCACGACTGATCACACGTCTCTCTTCTCATGAAATACCGGACCCTCACATGTCGACCATGGCTATTGGACGAACAGGACTTGTTGGATCATTGCACCACACCAGGCGTAACACCAGGCAAGACACCTTGCCTTTACTGTTTAAATTTCCTGCTCAATATCATGCATGTTTTAGTTGTTTCTTTTTAAATTATATGTAAGTACAAATTAATATTTTATGCAATTGACTTAGAGTTAAGGGACTACCGTCAAAGTTAGTGTGCCTCATTGACTTGTCACGATTGAACACGAGTTATGAGTGAGAGTTGTGAGTATCATGTAGAGGTCACATGCGTGTTGGCCGATCACCCGTGCGCATGCGTTAGAATATAACTGCTAATAGATTGCGTAGAAGACTTGGCAGTTATCAAGGATTAAACAGTGTCGTGGAGTCGACACATGTATAGTATCATTGGGGGGAGGGGACAGTTATTAGCGTAGGGGCTACATTTTATTTTTACACATATTTTGGGCCGAGGGTGGCTCTCATGAGCACTACCTTCTGTCCAGGTCGATAGCGTCTCGGATGAGCGCTACTTGCTGGCCATTTCTATTACTTGCTTGCGTGAATCCGTTACAGCCCCTGCGTAAACGTTGTCCTCAAAATACATGTCACATAGAATGGTTAGGAACCTTTACTCATGCATACTTTTCTGTTGAGCTTATTTATTCAGTTTATTGGCATGATATTATGTGTCTTGTTACGTCCCTCTGAGGACCTGGTTTTTCCCCAGGTGTGTGTTTTCGTGATTTCTTGCAGGTGCTCTAGCTAAGGCCATGACTTGCGCCCTATTCCTTCGTAATGATTGTTCTTGGACTCGTCACTTGCTCTCGCTTGCTAAATTCTTTCCTTGTATATTTCTTCATATTTAATTTGGTTGGTAGTGGACTTTGTCTCCGCCCAACTATTTTGTACATGACAAACTCAAAGTTGCTTTATATCATTATTTATCTTTGTGGATGAGATTTAGTGTCTTGGCTTTCTACATTTACAGCTTATGTATATATACGAGTCGTATATTTACTCGTATGTATACAGCTGGCATGATACGTATCTAGTCCCAAATGTTTTGGGACTGGGGCGTTACATGTTTTTGTGGTGGCCCATGCAGGTCAAGTTTATCACTTCGGTTACTTTACCGTACCGAGGTGAGCCTGCAACATAGGATTAGAGTCTAGAATCTCATCCACCTACTTGACATCTTTTCTTGACTTCAAATTCCGAACTCTCGTTCGACCTCCTTGATTGCATCTTGCTTGACCCCTTCTACCGTAAATTCTTAGTTCGTGTTTAGTAAGATGACTAAACTAGTATATGCCCATAGGTTAAACACATGGCTTGATGGATTGCATTGGCAATTAATATGCATTGGAATTTTATTTGAGTTATAAAGGAATTTATTTTTCTAGAAAGTATGATTTTAAGGTTTAGTTAAATCCAAGTCGGGTAGTAGCATATTACCACTTTCAAATGATGATTAGAATTTTAATTTAATATTACAAGGTGATATACACAAGATGATAGCTAGATCGAGAAAACAATTAATTTGATTTGCGTTTTGATTTTTGAAGGTCATTGAGCATTTATGATTTAACCGAGTATAGCTATACATCTTTTGGAATGATATAAATTTAATTTGGAAAAGGATCCTAAAATTTTAAATGTTGAATTATGATTTATGATTGACCAAAATTTGAGGATGATTGGTAAAATGTTGGTAAAATATTTTTTTTTAAATTATGTCATATGATCTATGAGTTATAAAGTTATTTAGATTTCAAGTTTAAAGCCTTGATTATGGATATTTTAAATTTTGGTAAAAAAAATGATGATGAATTTATTTATTCGTTGCGAATTACGAGGATTGTTCGAGATTGACTAGAGATTTAAAATTTTGATTAAAGTTGACAGTTTAAGATAATTAAAATTTTGGCGAAGTATCTTGAAAATTTTTATTGAAAAATTTCGAGGAACTTGAAATTTAGATTAGATCATATTGGTAGAGGACCGAGAAGCAAGGAAGGTCACCCTAGTGAGATAGAAGTATTGTACATTAGATTGCCATGCCACATATGATTATGATATTGCATATACACAAGTATAGTTAGTCATCGACCAAGCCGATGAACATATCTTTTGACTTACTCGACCTTCCCTCAATGCTAGATCTTTTGTCATGACCATCTAATTGTTTGAACTTATAAATGATTGGAATCACTCATTTGACCATACCCTTATCTATGAGATTTTTGAAACTGTACTCCTAATTTATTATGATTTGTTAGAATCTAAGTTATCTTTATTTCATGCTTTAGCTCAGTCATTTATTTTGTTCATTAATCATTATCTCATGAACTCCTACTCTCTATTTTAGATTCTTTTGTGTCCTTTACCGTAACTTGGGTATTTGGAGCACAACACTAGACTTTTCTTTCCCACAACTTTCATATGTAAGACCTAGACGAGCCCACCTTCATGTAGGTATATCACGTGCCACCAAAACACGTCTCCTTGTACTCTAATTTCATAGTGCGACTTTCGGGTCAAATGACCGGACTCAAATCCCTACCGTGAAACCAATATACTTTAAATTATAGATGAGACTCGACCTCGACTCAATTCTTCGACCCGATATATGATTTTTGTTCTACTTAAATCCTTACATGCTTAACCTTGCATTTTATCTTGATTGCTGGACCTATCACACCATTAGTTTAATTCTTTAAGTTGGGTAGAATATCTTATGAACTAGCCTTATGAACTAGCAACCCCTTTGACCTAGTGACCTATACTAGCAAGCTTATTTAGATCCTAGAGTCTAGAGGATCTAACCCTTCTAGCCAACCAAGGACTTGGACAAGAAGACTATAGGACAACTGTATGACTTAGAATCATTCTACCTTCTTTTAATCTAAATCTCTCGTGCCTATGTTTTTACCACTTTGACTAATGTTGCAACTATAATCTAGTTTTGCAAACTCATCCATTTATCGAGTTTGTTCATGACTTATGCTATTGAGCGGCCGCTCACTAACATATTGTCTAATCAGAACCGGTGCATGATGGTCTGATCAACCGAGTGCACTTTGGTTCGCTTTATTCTATCGTTTTACATGGATGGGGACATAGCTAAACTTGTCCTTTAGAATCCCATCCACGACTGTCCTGACAATCCTTGTAAATTATTCGGTCGCCCTTGAACCACGCATTCGTATTCGGTAACGCCTCCTTCGAACTATATATTACTTTCGTCTTCACCTATTTTAGAAGGACGAAATCATTTTACTAGAACTTTCTCTAGCCTATCTACCGATTATGACCACTACCATTTCACGTTGCTATATTTTCATCCTAAACTCCTCGTCCTCTTTCTCGGCCCTATACTTACTGTCATAACCCTCTAATCGCTCAACTTAGAAGTAAACCTAATTCACTTTCTTAAATCGTGCCCTCAACCTACTCTCAAAACCTATCTTTTTGGTCTCTCATTTTTGATACCATATTACTCCTTCCAAGTTATCATGACTAACTTTAACCCTAATCTTTTCCACTGACCTTAGTTAGCCATATCCATGATTTAGTTTCGTCATTATTTAAAACCGCGATTTTCTAATGCATGTTGCATTGAACGTCGTTTCTTTGTCTCGCCCAATGATTTGACTGTGCTTCTTTATCGACATACCCTTGTACCTTCTCACCCCCTACTCATTCTTAATTTCGAGGACGAAATTCTTATAAGTTGGGTAGGATGTAAAACCCCTAAATTTCTACTATTTTTTTTTTAAAATTTGGTTCCGATTTAAAATTTTGGTATTGTACGCCGCGTAGTCGTATTATACATCGCGTACGAGTTCGCGTTATTCGTATTTATACATTGCGTGCAAATTACGTTATTCGTGAATGCTCGACGAGTACGAATATGTGCGAGCGTACATATTTTCGAAAAAAAAAACATTTATTTTATTTTTAATATATAAAAATTATTGGTATTTTATTTTTCTGAAAAGTATCGTATCGGGATGGCCAAAATTTATTATTTTTATTTAATTACAAAGGTTATCTTATTTAATAGTGGCAATTTAGAAAACTATTTTTTTATGCAAATATTCTTAACATGGGGTACATGTATTTTTATTCATATATATCTAATTTCACTTTCAAAATTATTATATTAATATTTCACTATTCAAAAAGATATTTAAAAATATGATGATTTTCGAAATTTATTTTTACAGTATTTTAATATTTAGGAAAAAGATATTTAAACGTTTGTTTTATTAAATATTTGATTAAATATGGCAATTTATATTGGAAAAGATTTTGTTGACTCTATTTAAAATATTTTAAATTTAGTATAAGATTTATTTGGATTGAATTTAATTTGGATTGAATTATTTTTTAAACCAATTTGAATTAACTGATAATTTATCTAATTGGAATTTAAATAAATCCTAATGATTATCCAATTGGGCATTCCCACCTCCTATATATAGGAGAGGTACTCCTCCAAGTTTTTCCCATCCACAGTAATATCGTGCATCGTGTCTGTGACCACCACAAATTTTATTCCAAACTTGTACAAATATCCGCGTCGTGTCCACACATCGGACACGACGACAACCCAACAGAACCACCAACCACCACGGCCTTCAATTCCGCCGACAACCCCGTCTCCACCAAACCACCAACGGTGGCAGAACCACCGCCCCGGCCATCTCCGGCCAGCGGGCGCCCCAAACCCACAACCATCGTCACACAACAGGAAGAAGAAGAAGAGGATCGATTAAAATCTTAAGCTCACCTCGCTGTGTCGCCCTCCGACCCGGAGCGGCTGCCGCTCGCGGGGACCACCGCGTCTCGCCGCCGAGACCCGAGTCGGATTGCCACCCACGTCCCGAGCCGGTGGACGCACCTCCTTGTTCCGAGCGGCGAAGGCGCGCCGTCACCGTGTCCGCACCGCCGGGACAGTCCGCCGACCGCCGCCTCTGGTGGGAACCACCGGAAACCCTTCGCCATCGAAACCCCCGTCCGCCACCTTCGAGAGCCCTCGACCGCGGCATCGCTGGCCCGTGCGCCGCCCCAGCGCCTTTCTCCGCCCCCTAGCGAGATCTCTGCCCCGGCCGGTAAACCCCATCGCCTCTCCGTGTCTCCGCGACCGCCCCATCCCGTCCGGAGAGCTCCGGCGGAACCGCGGACCCGCCGCCCGCGCGTGTGACCAGAAGCCGGCGGGGAGATCCTCAGCCACCGTGCTAGGCTGCCCCACCTGGCTCTCCGCGCGCTTCACCGGCCGTCGTCGAAGAGCCGGCGCCCGACCCACGAGCGCCGCCGCCGCTTCCGGTAACCCTTCTTCCCCTCTCTCTCTCTCTCTCTCTCTCTCTCTCTTCCTCTGAAACCCTTTCCCATTCTTTTGTGTGTGTTCTGTTTCCTTCTCATGTCGGTTCGAGAAGGAAACCACAGCTGTGGTTAGTAATGTTACTAATATTATTAGTATTTTTACTATTATTATTATAACTGTTATCATCAGTGTTACTAAATTCTATTATTAATATTATATTAATAGTAGTTTTATTAACACTGTTATTATCATTATTATTATGATTTACTATTATTATTATTATTATTATTATTATTATTATTATTATTATTATTATTATTATATATAGCTGTTATTAATATTAGGGTATATTTGTATTTATTTTGGTATAGATAATTGTTAGTATTTTTATTTGTATTATTATTTCATTACTATTATTATTATTGCTATTGTTGAAAATTTTGCTAATGGCTAGTTACTAATATTATTTACAAAAAAAAAAATTATTTATCTTATAAATATATATATACGTATTTATAACTGGGGTTTTTAAAGTAATATTTTGGGCTCAATAAATAATTTGGGGTATGGGCATGTTTTTATAAAATAAATAATTTTGAAAACAATTTCTTAGGATTCTCCACATATATATATACGTATATATATGTTACCCTTATTAAGAAATATTTTTACCAAGTCAATTCTCTATTATGATTTTAAAATATTTTATATTAAGTTTGAAAATAAAAGGGATATTTTATTATAAACTATAAAATATTTTGTAGATTTTTCTAAGATATATGTACTTTCATTTAAAAGAATAAACCTCCTAAGTCAATCTTTTGTAGATTAATGATCCTTGACCACGACTGATCACACGTCTCTCTTCTCATGAAATACCGGACCCTCACATGTCGACCATGGCTATTGGACGAACAGGACTTGTTGGATCATTGTACCACACCAGGCGTAACACCAGGCAAGACACCTTGCCTTTACTGTTTAAATTTCCTGCTCAATATCATGCATGTTTTAGTTGTTTCTTTTTAAATTATATGTAAGTACAAATTAATATTTTATGCAATTGACTTAGAGTTAAGGGACTACCGTCAAAGTTAGTGTGCCTCATTGACTTGTCACGATTGAACACGAGTTGTGAGTGAGAGTTGTGAGTATCATGTAGAGGTCACATGCGTGTTGGCCGATCACCCGTGCGCATGCGTTAGAATATAACTGCTAATAGATTGCGTAGAAGACTTGGCAGTTATCAAGGATTAAACAGTGTCGTGGAGTCGACACATGTATAGTATCATTGGGGGAGGGGACAGTTATTAGCGTAGGGGCTACATTTTATTTTTACACATATTTTGGGCCGAGGGTGGCTCTCATGAGCACTACCTTCTGCCCAGGTCGATAGCGTCTCGGATGAGCGCTACTTGCTGGCCATTTCTATTACTTGCTTGCGTGAATCCGTTACAGCCCCTGCGTAAACGTTGTCCTCAAAATGCATGTCACATAGAATGGTTAGGAACCTTTACTCATGCATACTTTTCTGTTGAGCTTATTTATTCAGTTTATTGGCATGATATTATGTGTCTTGTTACGTCCCTCTGAGGACCTGGTTTTTCCCCAGGTGTGTGTTTTCGTGATTTCTTGCAGGTGCTCTAGCTAAGGCCATGACTTGCGCCCTATTCCTTCGTAATGATTGTTCTTGGACTCGTCACTTGCTCTCGCTTGCTAAATTCTTTCCTTGTATATTTCTTCATATTTAATTTGGTTGGTAGTGGACTTTGTCTCCGCCCTACTATTTTGTACATGACAAACTCAAAGTTGCTTTATATCATTATTTATCTTTGTGGATGAGATTTAGTGTCTTGGCTTTCTACATTTACAGCTTATGTATATATACGAGTCGTATATTTACTCGTATGTATACAACTGGCATGATACGTATCTAGTCCCAAATGTTTTGGGACTGGGGCGTTACACCAGGCTCTCAAACTGTGCCTCTAAGCCTCCAAGTGCTACGTCTGGAAAGAACTACTCCTTGAACAGCTCCTTGAAGGCTGCCCAAGTCTGTCCCTCGATTCCCACTCTGGGGTCTGTCTGGTACCATGTGCGGGCCAAGTCCTGTATCTGGCTTCCCACAGCCTCGATCTGTAACCCGACTGGTATCTGTGCCAATCGGAATATCTCTGCTCTATCCATTCATCTGCATACAAAATCCCCTCCGAACCAAGGAAGTCTTGAGGCCTCATCTTCTGAAAATCTTGGATGCTCGGAGTCCTCTGATGACACTGATGTATCTGTCCTCCCTACGGCTGTGTTGTAACCATCTCCATTATCGTCCTGACCAGCTAGTGGGCCTCATCTATGCCCTGTCGGAAGTTGGCAGTCTGGAGTTGCTGTTGCTGCTGGTGGGACTCCAAGATCCGCTCTACGAAGGAAAAGAGGTGTGCAGCGTCAACTAATCTCGCAGGTGGCTGCTGCTGCTGCTGAAATACCTCAGAAAAAACTGGGGTAATCCTCCGAATAGGTGGAGGTATACCCCCAAAGGCTGCATATGTCCCTGCCTGAACAGGAATGAAAGGTGCTACGGTCCCAGTATCCTACTGCACCGGACGAGAGGTGGCAGACCTCTCACCAGTGTCTGCTGGACCGGGGCGATGTGATCGTGTCTCTACCATCCTGAAGACAGATCAAAATAAGGAAGTCAATACTGAGCAATAATCGATATAATCAAAGAAGGACAGTTTATTTCAAAGAAGGCAATTATCAGCAAGGATGTATGGATGGCAGGAATTAGATCAGAATTTTTCCTAACTGTGATTGAGTACCTCTCCGTTAAAGCCTATTTCTCAATTCCTATCGCAGGCTCGCAGAAGTACAACTAAGTCGCCGTACTACTACGATATCGCACTAATACGACTCTCGACCTCCAGGGGCCACCACTAAAAATGTGTCACGACCCGCACCCAGTGTAGGGGCACGAAAAGTGGGTACGTCCAGCCTACGCCGTAGTGTCGGCGGTAAAATATTGTTCT
This sequence comes from Iris pallida, assembly GCA_029216955.1. Classification (NCBI taxonomy): domain Eukaryota; kingdom Viridiplantae; phylum Streptophyta; class Magnoliopsida; order Asparagales; family Iridaceae; genus Iris; species Iris pallida. The sequence continues at coordinate 11,544,000 of JANAVB010020398.1, forward strand.
AGGTCACTATCTAATCAACAACTCACGCAGTATATATTGTACTTGTCATGATCTGAACTCCGAACGGAGGACAAGTATAAGATATGATATAACTCAATCACAGTCTAAGCATGATAAGATAACACAGAAGTTATAACTAAAGATCCAAATAACAACAACAAAACCTTCTACTAAATAATAACAATATCTCAAACAAACTCAAATACAACTCAAGGTCTCAATTCATTACAAAATAAGTTCAATATGAAAAACTAATGCAAGTCTACTAAACTAATCTCCCGATTACTCCTGAGTGTCGGAGGCCATAGTAGCTAATCCCTCTCAGGGTCCATAGTATGTAGGGCAAGTGTCCTCAGCGCAAGTATCTGTAATATTTTCAACAGGTCTAGTCAGGACAGGAACGAGAACAACTCATCTAGAAATCCCAAGTAAATGACAAAGAACTATAAAGCAGTTATAGACAATTATATTAATAAACATGACCGTTTTATACAGGTAGTGATGTAGAGAACAGTTAAATTACAAGAGAAGTAAGGTAACAAAAGAAGAGAAGAAGCAAGACAAGGAAGACTGTAAAACAAGATCACTCAAACTTGTTTCCTTGTACTCTATTTACATCGCACAACTTTCTAGTCAATTTATGCCATTTGATCATCTATCGTAAAACCTGACCTAACTTCCAATTTAATTTCAGAGCTCGACATCGATCCAACCTAATTGACCCAATATATGGTTTTAACCTATTTTGAGCCTACTACGCACATACCACTTGTGTGCCAATTGAGCTCCCACATGATATTATTTCATCAATGATCTAAATGACTTAAATTGTAGTCATTTGTCACACCTAGTCCAATCTTGATCCAAACTAACCCAAAATGAACCCAACACCACATGTGACTCCCTCATGACCACCCAAACACACAACACCATTCTTTCCTACAAAACACCAAACATACACACACAACACCATCCAAAAACCAAAGGATTAAACTCATTATCATGAAACCTTCATTTGGGAATAAGCTATCAACTCACCCTCATTCAAATACCCATTTTTGGTTAAACCCAATATAGGCTCAATAAATGTGAGTACCTCCCTCACTCCATATGATATGTCACCTCCATACCACCTCATTCTCTCATATCCCTATATCATTTCATGTGTTGACAAATCACACACACATCACCCTCATATTCTCCTTCCTACTTTAAACACACTCACACACAAAGACCTCCTCTATTTAGCCGACAACCTTCCCTCATCCATTCTCCTCCATCTCCTTCTCCTTTCTTCTTTCCACTCTTTCTAAACCTAAACCTAACCCGAATACCCTCCCCTTCTACTTCTTCTCCTTCTTCCTAAATCCTCCTTTTTCTTCCCGACTGTAACTACCACATTTTCGGATTAGGGTTATTTTTGACCAATTAAAAGTTTCCTTTTTGTGGAACACTAGCATGATAATACATAAATTAGAAATTTTCATTTAAGTTGGCCCTAATCATGGTTATTTATGGTGCAAACACTAATTAGAGCCAAACCACTTAGTTTCCTTATAGACCTTCCTAATACTAAATGTTAGGAAGAGTTTAGGGCTTGGCAAAGCCCTATTTAAATCCCCACAAGCCCTTAATGGTAGCCACCATAAACCTAGGTTTCCACACTTTTCTTCATTCCACACTCTCTCAAATTTTCTCCTCTTTCTTCCCTTTCGTGTGCTAAGGACTTGGGGAGCTCAAGGAGGCTTGGTGGAGGCTCTAGCAAGGTTTTGGGAGCTACTTCTTCCTCCTCCTTCTCTAAATTCATGGGTCTTTGTGTAGGCTCTATTCGACATAGGTATAACCCTCTAATCTCTCTTTTTCATTATCAAATTTTATGTATTCATATAGGAGACCCTTCTAATGGCTAGATTAAACCTTTTAGGTGGTGAAATAGGTGTTAGAGGACTCATTCCTAATAGTTCTATGATTTAGAATGGTGTCATTTAGGTAGTTACGGGATTGTGACCACCAAGTATTCGACACGTGTCCCCAAAGAGATTTTTGTGTCCTTTTTGAGTTGAGATTTAGGGTACGTGTCCTAAATAGGATACATGGTGTCGTGTCATGATATCTCATGAAATGCATGGTTAGATTTAAGTATACATATGTGTGGCCTATATATGTGCCTAAGTATAAATGAACCTATACTGATATATGTATGAGTGTATATAGAAGGATGTTGTGTGACTATTTTAATGTCTGGATAGTGGTCTAGATGTGTGCATATACACATGTATTGGTAGATATGTATATATGTATGACATGATTACTTGTAGGAGTATAGGTACACACATATGTTGATAAGTGCATAGCAGTGGGTTAGATACCATGATAGAGCATAGGAAAAGGGAAGGGTCTGTAGCAGAATTGTGTGTGGTTCATGGAGTTTGAGAGTGCTGTCAAGTGATAGTAGATAATGTTGTGTGACATGTAATAAAGGTTGAGTAGGGGATTCATGTGAATTGCTTGTGTGTGTAGGCAAGAGGGTATATAGAGGGGATAACTGAACCATGAGTGTCAGATTAGAGGTATGTCCAGTATACCCATTTCTTAGTGTATCAGATGAAAGGGTAGTAGGCAACTGAGGGCAGTAGCAGAATTAGGGAGAGGTCCCCTGTACATGGCAGTACAAGTATGTTTAGAACATGGGTTATCTAGATATATATATATATATATATATATATATATATATATATATATATATATATATATATATATATATATATATATATATATATATGTGTGTGATTGGTCATTAATAGGTGAATATATATTATAGTGGGGTGTTAGAGAGTTAAGGAGAGAGGGAGTTAACTCCCTGTATAGGCAGGATCCTTAAGCTACCTGCAGGTAGGTGGGATGGCCTGCCAAGTACAGGATTTTTTTTCCTTGTTTGTTGTGGCCCAGGGTTCGTACACAAGTAGGCAATGGGGGTTCACTCCTGTGGCAGTGGGTTTCACTGCTGACCCATGGGTTGATGGCTTGGCCACTGCCAATGTAGGGTAATAGAGAGTGCTACAGTAGAGGGTGTATTAGGACAATAGAGTGTGCAAGGGATATGGGGACCCATATGATTGTGTGTAAAAAAAAAAAAAAAAAAAAAAAAAAAAAATATCTTAATATATGTACCTGTGATATATACTTTAGTTTTGTTAGGATGTAGTTGACTTATAAGAATAGGAATTTGTTGTAGTTGGGTCATATAGTGCTCACTTAGTGCTCGAAAAATTGACTATTAGTGGAGGGTACTTTAGTGTAGGCATAAGTGTACTCATGTATGTATATGTAGAATGAAGAGGTGTGTGTGCATTGTAGACTAGTGTAGTGGTGATGGTAGAATATCTATAGACAAAGGAGAGGAGAAGGGGCCTTTGGACAACTGACATGGGTTCCTACATATATGTAACAATAGCATAGGAATGTTAAGTCAACAGCAATACTTGCTGTTTATAACATCAGTAGTACTCGTTGTTGCAACAACAGTGGGTGGAATTGGCAAGGGCTACCTGCAGGGCTTGGCCTTGTATTGGCAATGCCAATACACTGTAAGGGAGTGGCCCGAGGCCTGTACACACTGACATTGGCGCACATGTATGAAGAAGAGGGAAGGGCATGGCCTTGAGTGGCCTGTCCTGTTGTGCAGGAAGGAAGAGTGAACAATGAGTGTAGGGCCATTAGCATTAGCTAGGATTAAGTATATGTATGGGGGTATTGGACAGTGGTTAGAGCATGAGTGCATCAGTATGTGAAGGGGGTATAGGGATAGGTTATGTATTTGGATGTTATGTGTGTGTACAGCAGGATTTGATCAGTGCACAAGGCAGTGTGTTTCGTGTCTTGGGTATGTGTAACCAATTGAGGGAAGCCACAAGGAAGGGGTTGTTGGAGAGATGTAGGACACTGCACATAGGTTAGTCAATTTCAGTTACCTGTGTGTAAACTGTAGATATCTACCTATTTGTGGAATTAAGCACTAAGGTATGTGTGAGTAGTGGGTTTATACTTATGCAATGTAGGCTAAGTAGGGAAAAATAGGTAAAGGCATGAATGAAGGGAGTGGGTATTGGTATATATATATGTAATAAATAGGGTAGGTAAAGAGATATAGCTTGAGTATACACATATTTATAAGTAATGGGTAATAGTTAGAGCAGGTATGGGTAATGAGAATTTCCTAGGTAATACTAAAGTGATAGGTATTGAGTTAAGATATAGATATTACCTTGTCTTAAGATAATGTGCATTGTGTTTTAGGTATAGGTAATCTATAGGTATCCCTATACATGGGATTGTTGTATGTAAGGTTTTGGTGGGCATATAGGTTTGGGTGTGAATTGGTAATAGGAATGGTATATGGATATAGTTGGGTAAATTTTATGTATAGGTTTACCTGTGTGATACAGTATAGGTAAGATACCTAGATACACAGTGTATGGATCCTATATCCCAGAGAGAGACTCAAACAACCTAGAAATAACTAGTCTAACCTAGGGGTGACCTAGATTGACCAAGTTTAGCAAGGTATTGGCCCGGTTGACCTAGTTTGACCTAGAAATGGCTTGGAGACCTAGTATTGACCTAGTATAGCATGCTTGTGATTCCAAAACACATTTTTGACACTAGTATTCTATATTTAGGTCTTCGAGACACTGTATCAGACATTTTTGATATTCTGCAACGATTCTCAGGAGAGTGCATTCTCTGATATTTCCTGTTTTATGATATCTTCTATGTTTCTTGTATCTATTGTAGATATCCTTAATTTTTTGACACATTGGTTACACGGATTGGTATTTCTAGATCCCGTCATGGATGTTATTCCTTGTATATCATAGTGTATCTTATGTTATCCTTGTTGTTGTTCTTGTATATTGTATGGACACCGATTCCTGCGAAGGCTCGTGACCTTCTTAGAGAATTTTGTGTCGTAACGTGCCATGGTTGGATCTACTATACTAGTCGGAGGCGGAGAGTATTAGCGTAGATATGTGATCAATACCCTCCTTGCATCAAGTCTTGAACCTTGAATAGTGTTAATCATACACCGCACGTATGATTGACCGGGCCATAAACTCTTGTATCAAGTTCCTAAGCCGATCACATGTTAAAACTAGTGCTCACTCACATAGATAGTATTGTTCTTAATTCTTGTACATGATATACATTGTTATCTTGATCTTACACTCATTTACAGTTTTACTTATGTCTTACTATGCTCATGTACATGTTACTTTACTTTGTATATTCTCTCTATTTACTGCTATATAGTCTTTATCATTTTACTGGAACTGTTATTAGAAATGTACTTCGCTCCAATCCTGAATGGATATATTTTTAGACGATACAGAGGATGAATGCCCTACTTATTACGGCCCTTCGGATGTAGTAGGTATAGATCGGGAGACTCTGATTCAGGAGGGTCGATCCCGCACGAAGAGACTTACTTAGCAATTCAGTAGACTAGATTTGTACTGGACTTTGTCTCCAGTTGACGACTCTTGGCACGTTTATTATTTAGAGACTTGTATTTTGAGATTGTTGGCTCTTAGGCTTTCTGGACTTGTACTATTTTGTGTTAGACTTTTTTGAATATTTTATATCATGTTGTCTTTATCTTTCGTATCATTTATCTTCTTAGAGTATTGTGATTGAGTATGATTATATTGTCATTATTTGTCCTCCATTTGGAGTTGACTATCCCGATAGGTTATGATATTTATAATTATTAGTTAGTTAGTTACACCTAGACAGCGTACTACTGCCGATGCTGCGATGTAGGCTGGACGCTGTCATGCACTCGTGCCCCTATACCGAGTGCGGATCATGACACGTTTTTAGTGGCGGTCCATGCAGGTCAGAAGTCGTAATTAGTGTGATGTCGTAGTGGCGCTCGAATTAGAGTGCTGCTACGAGCCTGCTATAGGTATAGAGGATATAGGCTATAGGGTAAGGATACTCAATCACAATTAGAAAAACTTTTTATTTGCTTCTATACAACTGTCCTTTCTTGATGCTGATTATTTTTGCACTCTAACTGTCCTCCTCTAAATATATTCTATCATGTGCCATATTGATATCTTTTTTTTGATCTATCTTCAGGATGCCTCTTAAGAATAGGTCGCAGCAATCGGGACCTGTAGCTTCAGAGAGGTCTGTGATATCCCGCGATCCTGCCCTAGTTACTTCTTTTGGCGTTAGAGTGATAGCAGCTGCCTTCGGGGGTGCTCCTCCTCCAGTGACGAGGACCATTACCGAGGTTGTTATGGGTGGTTCTACTTCGATACAGGGGGCCACAACCGGAGTTGTCGCTAGTGTTCCTCCTCCTCATACGCAGAGGAACCCACCATCTGTTATAGGAGATCTACCTTCTCCGCCTCCAGTACCTACTGATATGGTGTAGATATTTGTCTTCTTCAGAGAGATGCTAGAGGCACAGAGGACGCAGTCTGAGGTGCACCATAGGTAGTCGAATATGATGTGACATGTCATGGAGGATGCCCATCAGCTTGCTCAAGCTGCAGTAGATAGAAGAGCTCCGGCCCAGCAACAAGATGCCCAACAGAGGCCAGACAACATTCAGGACTTCAAGAAGCTGGGACCCCAAGATTTTAGTGGTTCAAAAGGCATCATTTATGCTGATGATTGGTTCGAGGACATCGAGCGACTTATGAGGGTATCCCGCCTCGTTGATGATTTGAAGGTAAAAGTGGTAGGACTGTAGCTACTTGATATCACTCGCACCTGGTTCATAAATAAGATGACTTTTACTGGAGAGGGCCACACTTGTGTTGAGTTCAAGGACTTATTCAAGAAGAAGTTTTTCTCGTCTACTGACAGGCTGGACTTGGCTAGGCATTTCCAGAACCTCCAACATAGAGGTATGTCGATCGAGGAGTACGCTACGAAGTTTGGCAGGCTGAGCCGATACGTAGAGTACATGGTGTGATACCCAGAGATTAGGGCGAGCCATTTCAGGAAGGGTTTGACTTGGGATGTGAAGATCTTTATTCCCTCCTTCTATGAGACGTATGTGGAGATCCTTGCGGAGGAGCACAAAGTAGCACCAGAGTTGGGCTTGAAGCCCAAGAGAGACCGCGATATCTTTTCGGGGGCTACTAGCATCGCAGGGCCTGCTAAGTGTCCCCAGCTCTAGCATAATTCCTTCGAGTTGCCGCAGCAGCAATTTTAGGTGCCGGCTAGGGCACCCGTTCAGTAGGTGCCACAGCAGCAGTAGAGACCGGTGCATTATATTCCTCTTTGCCACTACAGCAAGAAGCCCGGTCACCTCTAGGAGGTTTGTAGGAGGCGATGGGGAGCATACCTATATTGTGGTACCGAGGGGCATAGTTAAGGGATTGTCCTTCGAACCCTCGTCGTGCAGCTCAGGGAGGAGGTACGGCTCAGAGAACACTGACTAGGCCACCTGTGGCACCGCCTCATGCCCCGCACCAGCCGCGAGATATACCCTGTCAAGGCAGGGCTTTTACGATGGCGGTCGATGAGACCAAAACTGCAGGTGATGGGCTAGGAGGTTAGGTCATGTTCTTTCCTTCTTCCTGATTTCATTCCATCTATTGATTGCTTGATTGATCTCTTAGTACCTTTAGCTTGCATATGTGATTTTTATGCTAGAATAATAGTGAACCCTAGTAGAGACTGCAATAACATGATATTGTAGAGGCTATAGCAATGCATGTTTGATTCCATTCCATAGAATTATATGCTGTAAATTTTAGATAGGATTTTGCTAGACTCTGATTGTTGGGGGTTGACCTAGAGAAGAGTACAACCAACTTAAATTTTGATGATAAAATTTTTCTAAGGAGGGTAGGCATGTAACTACCACATTTCTGAATTAGGGTTATTTTCGACCAATTAAAATTTTTTTTGTGGGCCACTAGAATGATAATACATAAATTAGAAATTTTTATTTAAGTTGGCCCTAGTCATGGTTATTTATGGTGCAAACATTAACTAGAGCCAAACCACTTAGTTCCCTTAAAGACTTTCCTAATACTAATTATCATAAAGAGTTTAGGGCTTGGCAAGACCCTATTTAAACTACCACAAGCCCGCAATGGCAGCCACCATAAACCTAGGATTTCTACTCTTTTCTTCATTCCATACTCTCTCAAAATTTCTCCTCTTTCTTCCCTTTGGTGTGCTAAGAACTTGGGGAGGCTTGGTGGAGGCTCTAGCAAGATTTTGGAAGCTACTTCTTCCTCACTCTTCTCCAAATTCGTGGGTCTTTGTGTAGGCTCCATTCTACACAGGTATAACCCTGTAATCTCTCTCTTCCATTATCAAATTTCATGTATTCATGTAGGAGACCCTTCTAATGGCTAGATCCAACCTTGTAGGTGGTGAAATAGGTGTTAGAGGACTCATTCCTATTAGTTCTATGGTTTAGAATGTTGTCATTTGGGTAGTTATGGGATTATGACCACCAAGTGTTCGACACGTTTTCCCAAAGGGATTTTTGTATCCTTTTTGAGTTGAGATTTAGGGTACGTATCCTAAATAGGATATGTGGTGTCGTGTCATGATATATCATGAAACACACAGTTAGATTAAGTATACATGTGTGTGGCCTATATATGTGCCTATGTATAAATGAACCTATACTGACATATGTATGTGTGCATATGGAGGGATGTTGTGTGACTATTTTGATGTCTGGATAGTGGTCTAGATGTGTGCATATACACATGTATAGGTAGATATGTATATATGTATGATATGATTACTTGTAGGAGTATAGGTACACACATATGTTGATAAGTGCATAGCAGTGGGTGAGATGCTATGACAGAGCATAGGAAAGGGGGAAGGGCTTATAGCAGAAGTTATGTGTGTGGTTCATGGAGTTTGAGAGTGCTGTCAAGTGACAATAGATAATGTTGTATGACAGGTAATAAATGTGTGTGTGTGTGTAGGCAAGTGGGTATATAGAGGGGATAACTGAACAATGAGTGTCAGATCAGGGTATGTCCAGTGTACCCATTTATGAGTGTATCAGATGAAAAGGTAGTAGGCAACTAAGGGCAGTAGCATCATTAGGGAGAGGTCCCCTGTACAGGGCAGTACAAGTAAGGTTAGAATAGGGGTTATCTAGATATATGTGTGTGTGATTGATTATTAATAGGTGAATATATATTATAGTGGGGTGTTGGAGAGTTTAAGGGAGAGGGAGTTAACTCCTTGTATAGGCAGGAGCCTTAAACTACCTGTAGGTATGCAGGATGGCCTGCCAAGTACAAGATTTTTTTTTCTTGTTTTTTATGGCACAGGGTTCGTGCACAAGCAGGCAGTGAGTTTCACTGCTAACCCGTGGGTTGATGGCTTGGTCACTGCAAATGCAGGGCAAGGGAGAGTGCTACAGCAGAGGGTGTGTTAGGATAGTAAGGTGTACAAGAGATATGGGGACCCATATGAGTGTGTGTATATCTTAATATATGTACCTGTGATATATACTTTAGTTGTGTTAGGATGTAGTTGACTTATAGGAATAGAAATTTTTATAGTTGGGTCATGTAGTGCTCACCTAGTGCTCGATAAATTGACTATTAGTGGAGGGTACTCTAGTGTAGGCATAACTATACTCATGTATGTATTGGTAGAAGGAAGAGGTGTGTGTGCATTATAGACTAGTGTAGTAGTGATGGGAGAATGCCTCTAGGCATAGTAGAGGAGAAGGTACTTTTGAATAGCTAATAGGGGTTCCTGCATTCAAGTAGCAGTAACATAGGAACATTGATTCAACAGTAGTACTTAGTATTTATAACTGCAGCAGTACTTGCTGTTGCAACAATAGAAGTGGGTGGAATTGGCAGGGCTACCTGCAGGGCTTGGTCTTGCATTGGCAAGGCCAATGTACTGTAAGGGAGTAGCCAGAGGCCTGTGCACACTGAAATTGGCACATAGGTATGAAGAAGAGGGAAAGGCATGGCCTTAAGTGGCCCGCCTTGTTGTGCAGGAAGGAAGTGTAAACAGTGAGTGTAGGGCCATTAGCATTAGCTAGGATTAAGTATGTATGTGAGGGTATTGGACAGTGGTTAGAGCATGAGTGCATTAGTATGTGAAGGGGGTATAGGGATAGGTTATGTATTTGGATGTTATGTGTGTATGCAACAGGATTTGATCAGTGCACAAGGCAGTATGTTTGGTGTAGTGGGTGTGTGTAACCAGTTGAGGACAGCCGTAGGGCAGGGGGTGTTGGAGAGATGTAGGACACTACATATAGGTTAGTCAATCTTAGTTTACCTGTGTGTAAACTGTAGACAACTACCTGTTTGTGGAATTATAGCACTAAGGTATGTGTGAGTAGTGGATTTATGGTTAGGCAATATAGGCTAAGTAGGGAAAAATAGGTAAAGGCATGAATGAAGGGAGTGTGTATTGGTATATATATGTAATAAATAGGATAGGTAAAGAGATATAGCTTGAGTATACACTTACATATAAGTAATGGGTAATAGTTAGAGTATAGGTGGGTAATGAGAATTTCCTAGGTAATACTAAAGTGATAGGTATTGAGTTAAGGTATAGATATTACCTTGTCTTAAGATAATGTGCATTGGGTATTAGGTAAAGGTAATGTATAGGGGTATCCCTATACATGGGATTATTGTAGGTAAGGTTTTAGTAGGCATATAGGTTTGGGTGTGAATTGGTAATAGGAAAGGTATATGGATATAGTTAGGTAAAATTTATGTATGTGTTTACCTGTGTGATAGAGTATAGGTAAGGTACCTATATACATAGTGTATGGACCCTATATCCTAGAAAGAGACTCAAACAACCTAGAAATAACTAGTCTAACCTAGGGGTGACCTAGATTGACCAAGTTTAGCAAGGTATTGACCTAGTTTGACCTAGAAATGGCTTGAAGACCTAGTATTGCCCTAGTATAGCATGTTTATGATTCCAAAACACATTTTTGACATTAATATTCTATATCTAGGTCTTCGAGACACCGTATCGAACACTTTTGATATTCCATAAAGGATCTCAGGCGAGTACATTCTCTGATAATTTTCTATTTTATGATATCTTCTATGTTTCTTGTATTTAGTGTATATATCCTTGATTTCTTGACACATTGGTTATACATATTGGTATTTCTGGATTCCTTCATGAGATGTTATTCTTTGTGTATCTTGGTATATCTTGTGCGAGCCTTTTTGTTGTTCTTGTGCATTGTATAGACATCGATTCCTACAAAGGCTCGTGATCTTCTCAGAGAATCTCATGTCGTAACGTGCCATGGTTGGATCCACTATACTAGTTAGGAGCGGAGAGTATTAGCGTAGATATGTGACCAATACCCTCCTTACATCAAGTCTTAAACCTTGAATAGTGTTAGTCATACACCGTACGTATGATTAACCAGGTCATAAACTCTCGTATCAAGTTCCGAAATCGATCACATATTGAAACTATTACTCACTCACATAGATAGTATTTCGTGATTCTTGTACATGATATATAATGTTCTCTTGCTCTTACACTCATTTACAATTTTACTTATGTCTTACCATGCTCATGTACATGTCACTTTACCTTGTATATTTTCTCTATTTACTGCTAAATAGTCTTAATCATTTTACTGGAACTGTTATTAGGAATGTACTACACTCCAATCCTGACTGGATATATTTTTCAGACGATGCAGAGGACGGGTGCCCTACTTATTACGGTCCTTCGGATGTAGTAGGTATAGATTGGGAGACTGTGATTCAGGAGGGTCTAGTCCCGCCCGATAAGATTACTTAGCGATTCAGTAGATTAGATTTGTACTGGACTTTGTCTCCAGTTGACGACTCTTGGCATGTTTCTTATTTAGAGACTTGTACTTTGAGATTGTTGGCTCTTAGGATTTCTAGACTTGTACTATTTTGTGTTAGACTTTTCTGGATATTTTATATCATATTGTCTTTATATTTCATATCAATTATCTTCTTAGAGTATTGTGATTGAGTATAATGATATTGTTATTACTTATCCTCTGTTTGAAGTTGACTATCTCGACAGATTATGATATTTATAATTGTTAGTTATTCACACTGAGAAAACGTTCTACTGTCGATGCTGTGGCATAGGCTGGGCGCTGTCATGCACTCATGCCCTTATACCGGGTGCGGGTCGTGACACCAACTCTCTACATCCCCTTTCTCTCCCTATGGTTGGTTCTGCTGCCGTTTGTGACGACTGCTGCCTCTGCCCTAGCAGCTGATACGTCGCGTCGCTACGTACACCCACCGTGCAGACGTGCAACCCAGTGCGTCACCGACGAGCCCAACATCGTGTCTCAACTCGTGCTGCTGGTGCGTGTGCTCTTGCTGTTATTGCAACGTTGCCCTTCCGCCATGCCGTACCACATGGCCGTCGCTACACCCTCGACCGATCGTGCGTTCCCCTTGCACGAGCTCGCGTGTCTTATTGCCACGACACACTGTGTGTGCCTTTCTGCACGTGAAGGCACGACAATACCCCAATGACTCGCACGACAACGCCTTCCCGTGCATCGCGCTCGTCCGAGGCTGCAGCCTTACCGTCGTGCATGACACCACGAGCATCCTCGATGTGGTTGCCTCCTTTTCGGCAGTCGTCACAGGCTATTTCTGTGATATGGAATAGTTTCCGTCAACACGCGCGTGGAACGCCAAGTCAAGAATCATACTTTGGGACAGCGACTTTGCGCACATTTTCTGGGCGACTCGACCGTTGGATCGTCAAACTATTTCTTTCATTGCAATCTTGGTATATAGCTCTACCTACACCTAAATTTTAGCCGTTAATTCTCTCATTTGCTTGGTAAAAATTGGCTACCAAGTTGCCCGAATAATTGTATTTATTTTTGGCAGTTTTACGAAGCCAATTTTACAGATTTGTTCCTCCTCCATTGTAGCTCCATTTGGCGAGCCACTAGTTCCTGTGTATAGATGGTATAACCAACTTCTTGTTATTAAAATTTTGTTCCAATGTGAGGTCGTTTGAATGGTTGAATTCGTCGCCAAAGTTGGTCGTCCGAATTCATAATTTCCAACTTGTAAAGGTCTAATTTAGGATCGGGACCCCAAATTCTCATTTTGACACCACCACTGGACTCGTGGCGTTATTCTGCCCCTAATTCATATATAGTTTGCTAGATTTGGAGGACGTGGGCCAGATACGCATTTCGGTACAAAATGGGTCCACAATCCGGATTAACGGATCATTTTGAGAACGGCTCATCGGAATCCAATTATAGATATATGGTTGGGTTTATATCGTCATTTTAGACTCATTGATATATACTTTGTCAGATTTAGTGGACTTTGGCTCCGGCATGCATTTCCTTTCAAATCGGATTCCAACGTCCGAGTCAATGGGTCATTTTGAGATCGGCTTATCGGAATCCAATTCTGGATATACCGTTGGGTTCGTATCGTGATTCTAGACTCGCTAACATATACTGTGAAACCCATAATTTGTGTTTTATAATTAATATTACTTTTAGTTATTCAAAATTATTATTATTATTAATATTATTACTATTAAATATTTTTGAGTGGAAAATAGTTTCAAAATTATAATAACATGGATTTTTGGTTTCCGAACCCAGACCCGAGTCCGAGCCCAGACCCAGGTCCGAGTCCAATCTTTTCCTATCCAATTTGGACTTGGTTAATCTTTTAAGTTAAATAAAAAAAAAACAATTTGGGCTGGTCCCGAAGGACCAGCAACTCCTCTCTTAGAATTAGTAAGCAGCTACCTATTCTTCCTACCCAAAACACTCTCCTCCATTCATCTTCCAAACGTCACCCACTACTCTTCCCATTAATAACTCCCCACATTCTCCACACGTTTTGTAACGTTTAGATCACCCACTCCCTTAATATTCCCCCACTTCCCCACGTACTCCCCGTACTCACATCAGAAGAGAAAGTACTTTGGTTATCAACTCTTTACTCTCTCTTTCCTCTCACAAATCTCTCTCTCACTCTCTGAGTCTTCTCCATCTCTGGGAGAAATAAACCCCAACCGAACCCTAACCCTCTACCTAACCCTACCCCCACCACCGGCCACCCGAGCTCCCCGAGGCTACGCCCCGCGCCGACCTCCCACCGGCCTCCCTGAGTTCGCCGTGACCGCGGCCGAACTCCCCGCCGGCGCCTCCCCGTGGCCGTGCGCCCCTTTCCGGCCAGATCCGCCGGCGCTGTCCCTGTCCGCCCTACTCCGAGCAGCACCCCGCGCCCCCAGATCCGCGGCCTCCTCCCCTGCGCGGCTTCTTCTCCGGCGAAACCCCCGGCCGTGCGCCTCGTTCCCGCGCGCCGCCACCCCGGCGGAGCCAGCGTTCCGCGGCCCCTTTTCTCCCAGCGCGCGTGGCCCTTCCGGCTGACCACAGCGCTCCCCGTCGCCGCCCTTGTGCGCGCGAACTCCCTGCTGTCCAGATCTGTCCGCAACGTTGCTGATTTTCGCGGGATCTTTCTCTGGCCAGCGTGCCTATCTTTGGATTCCGGTATTTCGACGTCGACGTCGCTGCGGGATTATATTTATTTTCTTTCTATATCATCTGAGAGCTCTAGCCGAGCACCCCGAGGTATAATTCTCTGTCCCGTTGCTTTTCATTGGTAGTCTGTGATGATATCGGTCTCCGGTTTCCCCTTCGGAAATCCGGTTAGCTACGTAGTAGATTCGGTTAGCTACGTTAGCACTTTCTGTGATTTTGTCTGTTGAGATTTGTGTGGTTGGTTTGATTGCGGGATTCCCGGGTATTTCGGAAAGGTTCTGGTGGTTTGGAAAATTATTTCGGTGGATATATTTTCGGGATTATTATTTGGTTGGAACAATTACAGGTTTTGTGGCGCATTTCCCAGTTTTGGGTTGTCCCGAAATAGAGGAAGTGCTGCCCAAATTTTTACAAAACATTATTTAATTTGATTTCAAAATCAATTTTCGGAAATGAATTTTAAAACTGATTTTCGGGCGACGACCGTACCGGTCTGTGGGCCCTGGCGAAATGCAAACGCACCGGTCCGACCGGGCGTTGTGGTATTAGCTGGATTTTGATGATGGACCGAGTCTGAGACTCCAACTTATATTTTAAATCATTTTATTTAATAGTTAAGCTATTTATTATAGTTATTTAATTACTGTATTTTATTTAGTAACTTAATCGTTTCCTCTTATTTTGATGTAAAAGAATTGTACCGGGCATAAGCCCATAACTCTAGGATGATTAGCTGTGCCCATGTATTGTTTAGCGTAGGTTTTACTTTATTTTCTGGGTGGATGTTGATCTTGGGTGGTATTTTGATTAGACGTATAATCGTAGTTAGAACGTAATCATAATCGTATAATTAATTAGGAATTAAATTAAATGGATGAAAAATTAGTAAATAACTAGTTCATGATTTATCATTAAAAGAAAACTATATTTTATAAATATATTACAAAAACACAAAGTTTTCCAAAGTTAATTGATTCTCGTTGTTATTTCCAAATAATCCAATTAACCGGCTTAATCAAACGTACGTAGTTGCGACGTAAACGTTAGCTGTAGATTAATACAAATTAAAACCTGACTAGGACTTACTACTAGAGATTGCAACTAGCACTTAGCCTGGTTATTCAAGGTTCTAAGTCGAGTTCTAAACTGTAGGAACTCGAAGTTACAACTGGCGTTCCTCCTCGGTACCGACTCGTCTTTCCAGTCAATCTAATACAAGGCAAGTTTCGGATTATGTATTCCTGTATTTTATTTAGAAAAGTTAAGCTGCATGTTAAACCACACTGCTGGCACGGAACTCTATCTTAGGGTTCAACTACCGACTGATACTGTTACTGAATATGGGACTGGGGGAATAGTGTAGACGTTTATGACCAAAGCCCCTACTGAACTGACTGTGTTAGCTTACCCCTCTCACACACGGGGATAAGCCATACCGTATCGCTAGGATACTACTGATCAACCTAAGCCGGTCATAGACGTTTGCATATTCAAAACACACTGAACTATTTTAAACTGCTGAAAATTTTTATTTTAAACTGTTTATCTTGCACTTTCCAATTACTATTTAAGATATGAGATGCATATTTCATTCTTGCTCCCTCCTGACTGGAGACAACATTTTAGGTATCACTGAGGATGAAGAGCTATACTATAATAGCTATTATGACCCGGTTCTCTACCCTGCGACGATACCGGAGCCGTCTCTAGAGGACGTTGATCCTGGGACTATAGAACCAGATGTTTAGATAGTTTTCTTTTCTGCATTTTCTTCTTTATTTGGAGTTTATAGTTTTATTTCAGTATTTCCCTTCCAGTTGTATTTCTGAATATTTTATTAAACAAAGTTTCAAATTCCGAATAGAACAGTTATGACAAATGTACTTGTGTTGTTGTGAATACCTGAAATGGAACAGCTTACTGCCGCCGTCTCACCACGGTGCAGGCTGGGCATGGTCCGGTTCGACCCATTAACTTGGGATCGGGTCGTGACATGTTTTCAGTGGTGGTCTATGCAGGTCCACAACAACAACTTAGGAAAACCTATCTAGAAATAATTAGAACACTAGAACATTGATTTGTCACGACATAGGTCCGATTCATATATAAATAAATATTTTTGCTTGATTATAGACCGGTAGGCTACCTTGCTTATGTGTGCGTCCTAAACCTTCCAGAGAATGACCGCTGACCAAATCCAGCTGGCAATGAGGTGTCATCTCCGGATCATACCCCATCTCCTCAACCAAGCTCAGGGTCTTTTCCCTCGCTGCTGTTTGACCGTCCTCATAGTGCATCCAGTGAAGTTTTCCCTACACTGGCGATTCCTACCTCATCTCAAACTGAGTTGTATTTCCTTGGTGGAGTATTCATTTTGTTGCTCCACCAGTACCAGCAAACATCTTCCAAATGGTTGCCCTATTTCAAGAAACCCTGGAGTTCCAGAAAGTACAAGATGAAGCCCAGCAGGAACAGAAGAATATCACGAGAGAAGACATAAAGAACGTCATGATGTAGCCTTAGTTATCTCCAACCAAGTTAGAGCAGAACTTTTGTCCTAGGAAGGATACCCCTGAATCTAGAAGATATTTGGGTCCCATCAAGTACTCTACTTCCGGCAGCCTTGTCGTAAGAAGCTATGGGCTTGTAACTATTGCAAGAGGCCTGGTCATCAGACCGTTCATTGCCGCAAGATATTGGGACAATGTTTGGCATGTGGATCTGCTGAACATCGGGTAAAGGATTGTCCCTTATCTTTCTATCAAACCAGAGCTCATATCCCAGCAACACCTGTTAGGCCACAACCTAGGGACCCTCTTTCTATCCAGCAGACCCTGCCCCTTACAATAAGGCATGATGCATACTCGAGGTTCATAGAAGATGAAGCAGTTGGAGACTACTCATGCAAGATCCAGAACCATGAAGAATAGTACCTAGAACTGCTGAATATCATCATCTTTTTGGAAGTTGTAACAGGATGTCCTTAGATCAATCATAAGAGTTTTTGCTGTAATTCTTCACATAAATAAGAAATTCTTAGTTACATCCTTATGGCAGATGTTTTTCTGATAGTCTCCCCGGATTATCCCAGATCTAGACATAGGATTCATCCCTGACATAGTCCTCGGCTCTTACCCTAATTCTAAAGGATATTACAGAGTCAACCCGAAGTTGGACAAAAAGATGAAGGACCAGATCAATGAAGGCTCTAGGATTTATTCAGAGTGGAACTTTACCTTAGGGAGCACCTATCTTGTTTTTGCCCAAGAAGGATGGAACAACAGATGTGCATCGGTTACCAGATACTAAAGAACAAGTACCCTCTGCCCGGATCGAGGATCTGTTTGATCTGTTTGTGTGGAGTTAGGGTATTTCGAAGTTTGACTTAAGATCTGACTACCATCAAATCAAAGTCAGGAAGGAGGACATTTCCAAGACGACGTTCAAACACCAAGTATGGTTAGTTTTCTTTGGTCATGACGTTGGACTGACAAATGCTTCTACTGTGTTCATGAATCTCGTGAACAGAGTCTTTCATAAGTATTTGGATCAGTTTTGTTGTCATCTTCATTGGTGACATTCTGATATACTCGAAGACTGAAGAAAAGCATGAAGAACACATGAGGAAAGTTCTGGGAACTTTGAAGAAAAAGAAGCTTTATGGTAAGTTATCTGAACGTAGATTTTTCGACAAGGTGGATTTTTGGCCATGTTGTCAAGAGAAGAAATTTCGATGGAAGATAGCTGCTGTTGAAAAGTGGTATACCCCAAGTTTAATTCGGAAGTTTCTTGAACTTGGCTGGCTACTATCAGAAGTTCGTGAAGGATTTCGCCAAGATTGACTGAGCCAATGACGAAGCTCACTTGGAAGAATGAAGAGTTCATCTGAATGAAAGTTTGTCAGGCGGCATTGAGGAGCTGAAAAAGAGACTTACCACTACACCAATCCTTGCGCTACCCGCAGGAACCGATGGGTTCTCAATTTACAGTAATGCTTCTGGAAAAGGACTGGGCTGCGTTTTTCAACGACATGGGGAAGTAATTGCTTACACGTATAGGCAACTACAGACTCATGAGAAGAATCATCCCATGCCTAATTTAAATTTACTGTAATTATCTTTGAAGCTATGGAAGTATGATTTTTATGGAAAGGGAGTGAAATATATACGGACTACAAAAGTCTGAAATATGTCTTCACTCAGAAAGGGTTGAATGTTAGACTAAGAAGATGGCTGAAGCAGATGAAGGATTTCGACATTAATCTGCAGTACCATCCAGGTAAGGCTAATGTGGTCGCTGATGCACTTGGTCGATACTGATGGCGAAGTTCTTAACCAAGGACTAGCACCTGCTAGAAGACATCGAGAAGTTTGGACTGGAGGTTATACTACCTGGAGATAGAAGGATGGAGCTGGATGTTGAATCAGTATTGATGAAGTTCGAGGCTGAGGGATAAAAATCAAGAGAACGTAGTTTCAAAACGAGACACTTTGCAGGCTTAGAGATCAAGTGTTGGCAGGAACACTTGAGGGTCTCTAAATTAATCAGCATTGGAACTCTGAAGAATGGTGCGAGACTTTGCGTATCGGCTGACAAACTGAGGAGCGAGTTGATGAAAGAAATGCACCAGTTGCAGTATTCCATAAATTCAAGAGATAATAAGATGTATCAGAATATGCCTCCATTGATTGGTGTTATGGAATAAAGAAGGACAATTCCAGGTATAGGATTAGGTGTGAATTTGTCAACATGAGGAATTTAGCAAGAGAACAACAAGTTTGTGGAGCCGCTGGACAATTCGGAGTGGAAGTAGAAGCATATAACAATGAACTTTGAGTAAGGATTGCCTTGTTCCCAAGGAGGGAAGGGCACCAATTGGAATTTAGTAAACAGACTGACTAAGTCAGCACACTTTTTCCCTTCAAAGTTGGTTATCCACTAAGAAGTGGGCAGCATTGTACGAGAAGCACATCTACCGGATTCATGGAGTACCGCAGGACGAGCAAGCAGAGAGGTCAATCCAGACGCTTGAAGATGTATTGAGATTTTGCGTCTTGGATTTTGGTAGGTCTTGGGAAGACCAAATTGCTTTTGGTGAAGTTTTCTCCTACCAGAGGAACAATCAGTTTTGACGGAGCTGGAAATTGAGGCCAGCTCAGACACTACATTTCGGATTCCGAGTCACGTTTTGAATAATTCAGAGATGAAGATTGGACTTAACCTTTCAGTGCCAGAGAAACCAGTTGCAAGCCTAGTCAGAGGTAAGAAGAAGATCATAATTTGAGCCATCACTTAAACTCCTATTTTCTTATCTTTTCGTTTTAAACTTGACTGATGCTGACGAAGTTAGCCTAGTTTTGCAAGCTATCTCTTTATCAAGCTTGATCATGACAGTATTTTATTGGGTGCACCCACTAATATATTGTCTAATCAGGACCGGTGCATGATGGTCTGATCAACCTCGTGTACTTTGGTTCGCTTTTGTACTTTTCTGCGTCGATGATATCATAAATAAAAACTTGTCCCTAAACCGTCTCATCCACGACTGCCTTGGAAATTCTTATGGTTGGACCTGAGTTATGGGCGCAGTACCCGTACATGGTTGTCTTTTCTACCCTACCTTTAAATTTCGAGGACGAAATTTTCTAAGGAGGGAAGATTGTGAAACCCATAATTTGTGTTTTATAATTAATGTTACTTTTAGTTTTTCAAAATTATTATTATTATTAATATTATTACTATTAAATATTTTTGAGTGGAAAATAGTTTCAAAATTATAATAACATGGATTTTTGGTTTCCGAACCCAGACCCGAGTCCGAGCCCAGACCCAGGCCCGAGTCCAATCTTTTCCTATCCAATTTGGACTTGGTTAATCTTTTAAGTTAAATAAAAAAAACAATTTGGGCTGGTCCCGAAGGACCAGCAACTCCTCCCTTAGAATTAGTAAGCAGCTACCTATTCTTCCGACCCAAAACACTCTCCTCCATTCATCTTCCAAACGTCACCCACTACTCTTCCCATTAATAACTCCCCACATTCTCCACACGTTTTGTAACGTTTAGATCACCCACTCCCTTAATATTCCCCCACTTCTCCACGTACTCCCCGTACTCACATCAGAAGAGAAAGTACTTTGGTTATCAACTCTTTACTCTCTCTTTCCTCTCACAAATCTCTCTCTCACTCTCTGAGTCTTCTCCATCTCTGGGAGAAATAAACCCCAACCGAACCCTAACCCTCTACCTAACCCTACCCCCACCACCGGCCACCCGAGCTCCCCGAGGCTACGCCCCACGCCGACCTTCCACCGGCCTCCCTGAGTTCGCCGCGACCGCGGCCGAACTCCCCGCCGGCGCCTCCCCGTGGTCGTGCGCCCCTTTCCGGCCAGATCCGCCGGCGCTGTCCCTGTCCGCCCTACTCCGAGCAGCACCCCGCGCCCCCAGATCCGCGGCCTCCTCCCCTGCGCGGCTTCTTCTCCGGCGAAGCCCCCGGCCGTGCGCCTCGTTCCCGCGTGCCGCCACCCCGGCGGAGCCAGCGTTCCGCGGCCCCTTTTCTCCCAGCGCGCGTGGCCCTTCCGGCTGACCACAGCGCTCCCCGTCGCCGCCCTTGTGCGCGCGAACTCCCTGCTGTCCAGATCTGTCCGCAACGTTGCTAATTTTTGTGGGATCTTTCTCTGGCCAGCGTGCCTATCTTTGGATTCCGGCGTTTCGACGTCGACGTCGCTGCGGGATTATATTTATTTTCTTTCTATATCATCTGAGAGCTCTAGCCGAGCACCCCGAGGTATAATTCTCTGTCCCGTTGCTTTTCATTGGTAGTCTGTGATGATATCGGTCTCCGGTTTCCCCTTCGGAAATTCGGTTAGCTACGTAGTAGATTCGGTTAGCTGCGTTAGCACTTTCTGTGATTTTGTCTGCTGAGATTTGTGTGGTTGGTTTGATTGCGGGATTCCCGGGTATTTCGGGAAGGTTCTGGTGGTTTGGAAAATTATTTCGGTGGATATATTTTCGGGTTATTATTTGGTTGGAACAATTGCAGGTTTTGTGGCGCATTTCCCAGTTTTGGGTTGTCCCGAAATAGAGGAAGTGCTGCCCAAATTTTTACAAAACTTTATTTAATTTGATTTCAAAATCGGTTTTCGGAAATGAATTTTAAAACTGATTTTCGGGCGACGACCGTACCGGTCTGTGGGCCCTGGCGAAATGCAAACGCACCGGTCCGACCGGGCGTTGTGGTATTAGCTGGATTTTGATGATGGACCGAGTCTGAGACTCCAACTTATATTTTAAATCATTTTATTTAATAGTTAAGCTATTTATTATAGTTATTTAATTACTACATTTTATTTAGTAACTTAATCGTTTCCTCTTATTTTGATGTAAAAGAATTGTACCGGGCATAAGCCCATAACTCTAGGATGATTAGCTGTGCCCATGTATTGTTTAGCGTAGGTTTTACTTTATTTTCTGGGTGGATGTTGATCTTGGGTGGTATTTTGATTAGACGTATAATCGTAGTTAGAACGTAATCATAATCGTATAATTAATTAGGAATTAAATTAAATGGATGAAAAATTAGTAAATAACTAGTTCATGATTTATCATTAAAAGAAAACTATATTTTATAAATATATTACAAAAACACAAAGTTTTCCAAAGTTAATTGATTCTCGTTGTTATTTCCAAATAATCCAATTAACCTGCTTAATCAAACGCACGTAGTTGCGACGTAAACGTTAGCTCTAGATTAATACAAATTAAAACCTGACTAGGACTTACTACTAGAGATTGCAACTAGCACTTAGCCTGGTTATTCAAGGTTCTAAGTCGAGTTCTAAACTGTAGGAACTCGAAGTTACAACTGACGTTCCTCCTCGGTACCGACTCGTCTTTCCAGTCAATCTAATACAAGGCAAGTTTCGGATTATGTATTCCTGTATTTTATTTAGTAAAGTTAAGCTGCATGTTAAACCACACTGCTGGCACGGAACTCTATCTTAGGGTTCAACTACCGACTGATACTGTTACTGAATGTGGGACTGGGGGAATAGTGTAGACGTTTATGACCAAAGCCCCTACTGAACTGACTGTGTTAGCTTACCCCTCTCACACACGGGGATAAGCCATACCGTATCGCTAGAATACTACTGATCAACCCAAGCCGGTCATAGACGTTTGCATATTCAAAACACACTGAACTGTTTTAAACTGCTAAAAATTTTTATTTTAAACTGTTTATCCTGCACTTTCCAATTACTATTTAAGATATGAGATGCATATTTCGTTCTTGCTCCCTCCTGACTGGAGACAACATTTTAGGTATCACTGAGGATGAAGAGCTATACTATAATAGCTATTATGACCCGGTTCTCTACCCTGCGACGATACCGGAGCCGTCTCTAGAGGACGCTGATCCTGGGACTACAGAACCAGATGTTTAGATAGTTTTCTTTTCTGTATTTTCTTCTTTATTTGGAGTTTGTAGTTTTATTTCAGTATTTCCCTTCCAGTTGTATTTCTGAATATTTTATTAAACAAAGTTTCAAATTTCGAATAGAACAGTTGGGACAAATGTACTTGTGTTGTTGTGAATACCTGAAATTGAACAGCTTACTGCCGCCGTCTCACCACGGTGCAGGCTGGGCATGGTCCGGTTCGACCCATTAACTTGGGGTCGGGTCGTGACATATACTTTTCTAGATTTAGTGGACTTTGGCTTTGTCACGCATTTTCGTGTAAACTGGATTCCAACGTCAGAGTCAACAGATCATTTTGAGATCGACTCATCAGAATCCAATTCTGGCTATACCGTTGGATTTGTATCATTATTATGGACTCGTTGATATATACTTTTCTAGATTTAGTGGACTTTGGCTCCGGTACACATTTCCATGCAAATCAGATTCCAACGTCCGAGTCAATAGGTTATTTTGAGATCGGCTTATCGAAATCCAATTCTGGATATACCATTCGGGTTCGTATCGTGATTCTGGACTCGCTGACATATACTTTGCTAGATTTAGTGGACTTTGGCTTTGACACGTATTTTCGTGCAAACCAGATTCCAACGTCCGAGTTAACGTATCATTTTGTGATCAGCTCATCGAAATCCAATTATGGATATACCGTTGGGTTCGTATTGTCATTCTAGACTTGCTGACATATACATTGCTAGATTTAGTAGTCTTTGGCTCTGGCACGCATTTTTGTGCAAATCAGATTCCAACATCCGAGTCAACAGGTCATTTTGAGGTCGGCTTATCGGAATCCAATTCTGGATATACCGTTAGGCTCTTATCATCATTCTGGACTTGCTGACATATACTTAGCTAGATTTAGTAGACTTTGGCTCCGGCACGCATTTTTGTGCAAACCAGATTCCAATGACCGAGTCCACGGGTCATTTTTAGATCGGTTCATCAAAATCCAATTATGGATATGCCATTGGTATTATATCATCATTCTGGACTCGTGGACATATAGTTTGCTTGATTCTGATAACTTTGATCCTGATACGAATGTCGGTGCAAGTGGGTCCAACGGCGGACCGTATTTTGATCTAAAATTACCATTTTACCCCTGTGCCCAGAATTAGACTTAGTATATCTTAACTATTTTCTTTATTCTGGGAACGTTGGTGATGTTTGTCTCAGCATCCGACGACGTCACTACAAGGATGGAGGCTTTAGATGTCACTACCACTTTTCTAGATCAAGGGTATTTCTGTCACTTTATAATTTGTGTATATATTTTTTATTTTAATATGGTGGTTTTATTTATTAGTAGGCTAGCTTATTCAACAATCATGGTCGACCCCATTTAATTATACTTGACCAATTAGTTGATTAATTAGACTCTAGTCATGACTAGGTTCAGTACAAGCCTTAAATAGAGCTAAACCAGTTAGCCCACTTAAGGACCTTCCTAATACTAAGTGTAATGAAGAGTTTAGGGCTTGACTAATGTCTATTTAAACACCACAAACCCTCTAATGGCAGCCACCATTCATTTAGAGTTTCCACTCATTCCTTCATCCCATACTCTTCCAAATTGTTTCCTCTTTCTTCCCATTGTTGTGCTAAGGCTTGGGGGAGCTCAAGAAGGCTTCGTGGAGGCTCTAGCAAGGATTTGAGAGCCCCTTCTTCATCCATCTTTCCCAAATTTGTGGAGCTAGGTGTATACTTTATTCTACATAGGTATAACCCTCTCAACTTCTATTTCTATGCTTAAAATTCATGCATTCATGTAGGAGACCCTACCCATGACTATTAGGAAGTAGATTGAGGTCCTAATGAGTCCTATTGTGATGATTGCATAGTATTTAATGTCCATTTTAGGGAGACTACGAATTGTGACCCCAAGGTGTTTGTTAAAATGACACAATGACCAATCTAGTTCTGTTTTTCAGTTTGGCACCTATATAGAGCTTGTATTGTTCATAAGGTAGGTATATGACTTCCAATTATTCATTCATATATATATATATATATATATATATATATAACCACACTAATAAATTTATGAATGTAAGCATAAATTTATGCTTACATTCATAAATTTATTAGTGTGGTTATATATATATATATATATATATATATATATATATATATATAACCAGATTTCAACAACTTCATTTTCAACGCCCACCTCTCCCCTATCCAGTTCAACGGAAATGTTTTCACCTGGTGCAACATGCAGGAAGGCGACCGTCGGCAATATTCTCGTCTTGATCGGGCTCTCACTAACGCTCTATGGAAGGGATCAGGGATCACCTCTAAACTATCTCACCTCAATTCCACCGAATCCGACCACACTCCTCTTCTAGTCGAAGTCAAAAGGAAATCCAACCAGATCAAAAAAACCTTTCGCTTCCTTGACTTCTGGAGCGAACACCCCCATTTTAAACGCACAGTTGAAAAGCTTGGGCCCAAGCGGACTCCCCCAACTCACTCATCAGACTGGCCAACAAGCTCTAGGCCACGAGGAAGGCCCTTTCGATATGGAGTAAACAGGCATATGGAGACATTTTCCAGGCCGTTCGTGTCGCAGAGGATGATGTCACCCGTGCCGAAACTCTGTTCGCGATTGAGCATTCGCCTGCGGCCAGGGTGGCCCTTAACCTCACCAAAGCTATTCTCAAATTTCGGCTCAAGGTTGAGACCGATTTTTGGAAACAAAAAACGAGACTTAGATGGGACATTGACGGGGACAAAAATTCGAGCTATTTCCATGCCTGCGTCAACGGTCGTATACAGAAACTAACCCTGCATCAGATAGCCGACGAATCAGAAAACATCATCAACGGCCAACGGGGTATCCAAGTGGCTGCCGCAAAGTTCTACTCCCAGTTGTTTACCAAAAAAAACGATCTACAGAGACAACTCCATCCTGGCAGAGATAGCTCACCTCATCAACGTCGACGACAACAACCAGTTGGAACTGCTCCCTTCCGAGAGCGAGGTGAAAGATGCGGTGTGGGCACTTGATGAGCATAGTACGCCAGTACCCGACAGTTTTTTGGGGGTATTTTTTCATGCCTGCTGGGATATCATCAAGTATGACATCCATGAAGCATTCACGGCCTTCTTCCAGGGAGCTACCTACCCCAGAGCTATATCGAGCACCAACCTGATCCTTATCCCCAAAAAAGATAATCCAGAGACATTTCGGGATTTTTGCCCTATCAATCTTTGTACTTTCACCAATAAAATTATTTCCAAAATCATCGCCTCCTGCATGTTAGAAATTATTCCTAAGATTATCTCTGAGGAGCAGAGTGGTTTTGTCAAGGGTAGAAACATCCAAGATAATATTATGCTGGCCCATGAGCTCATCACCTGCAGGAAGTTCCCAACGAGGGGGGGCAATATAGCTATCAAACTTGACATGGAGAAAGCATATGGCAGGCTGGATTGGCAATTCATGATCTGGATTCTCAGGGCCTTCGGATCTTTAAAAACGTGGATCAATATAGTATGGAGATCAATCAGCAACTCCTGGTTGTCAACGGTCATCAACGGGCAAGCTGATGGCTTCTTTCAATCTACAAAGTCCGTACTGTTCTAAGCTTCCGTGACGATGCTCAAGAATTGGGGATGCTCATTCCAGAAGTCCAGGAAGCAGAAACTCTTTTTGGACTGGCTGGATATGCTAGTAATTCCAACTAGCAGGGGAGCATGGTCGGATTCGGTGGCATTAAGGTGAGATAGCTTGGAAGTAGTCCCTATACCTTGCCAGTGGGCGTTCGTTAAGGCCCTGTCGAGGCGGAAGAATTGCCTACGGTCGTCTTCCTGCATGTTGTACCAGGTGAAGGCATTGCCAGTGAATGGAAGAGAGGTGAGGTGAGAGTTTGTCACGACCCGTACCCTAGAGTAAGGGCACGAGACGTGGGTACGTCCAGCCTACGCCGTATTGTCGGCGGTAGAACGCTGTCCTAGGTCACAACATCTAACAATATAATTCTAAGCAGTTTATACTCCCCGAATGGGGGTGACATAGCAGAATGTAAACTCAATCACAACTAAGGAAGAAGAAGCACGATATGATATAGAACTCAAAGGAAATACAGATGATCAGAAGAGTCTAAGATAACATCTCAACAAATATCCAGAATACAAGTCTCAGCTACTGAATATGAAGAATATATGCAACCCAGATCTCAAGACAGAAATAAAGTCTAACTAACTAGTCTCAAGACAACATAAGTAAGATAAAGCCTAACTAAGCTAGTCTAGGCAATGGGGGTAACGTCCTCAGCTAGAGCTGGATCCTCCTGAGAGTCCAGCTCACAAGTATCATCTTGGGCTGCCCCATAAAAGGTATCCACATAGGCCTCCTTCTCATCCTCTGTAATATTTTCAACAGGTCCAGTCAGGACAGGAGCGAGAACAATACATCTCAACAGTTCATAGCAGGTTAGAAAATATAATCATGCAGTAAAGTAAGATACAAGTACTGAAGAAAATACAGTATGTAAACAGAGAGAGAACTGTAATAGAAATATCTACTATAAATAGAAAACTAACAGTGGCTAGTGAGTCAGAGTACAATATAGACATGTAAATGGCATAGGAGATTCTGATGCTACACTATGGAAAGATTCTGATGCTACACTACTTGGATAATATTCACATGTCTACTTCTACTCCCCCGTACCCCCAATCAATACACAAGGATCCAGCCAGGTTATGTTATAATTCCATGCAATGGCCCACAAGGGGTGATACATGGATGCCTATAAATGGGTGATTCTAGGAATGCCCATAAATGGTAGATTCAAGGAGACTCTGTGATCATGAGAGTACATGTCACAAGTGATCAATGAACCAAAAAGCATAGTGATACACAATGTAAGTGAAACGCACAGAACATGTAATATCCAATGCTCCTGAAGGATAACATCTCAAGAAGGGATCCATATAGTACCAATCCGTGTTACCAACGTGACAGTATCAAGTAAAGTAATTTAAAGCAGGAAAATAATTCTAAACAGGATATGAAATGATCAGAGAATGTACTCGCATGGTATCTGAGTGTCCGGATGAAATGTACTGTCCGAGGAGAGGTGTCTGGCTCCTAATCAGAACAGCACAAGTCACAACAAGTCTAAAATGATAACAAGATGCAATTCAATGCATTCTAAATGAATCTAGGTCAATCTAGGCCAAAGTCAACTCTTGGTCAACTCTGGTCAACCGTAGAAGTCAAACTAGGTCTAATAAGTCTAAATTGGTCTAACTAGTCTACATTAGTCTATACTAGGTCACACAAGCCTACACTAGCTAGTACACACCACTACAAGGCTATGCAAGCCTGAACCAAGCCTATCCCAACTATATCACAATATCACAATATAGCTATATGCTATATAACTAGCATACATTCAAACATGTCTAACTTATTTATCAATATACATATATATTTAGATACATTACATTAGGCATTCAATATTACATAGATATACATATGCATATTTTACATACATTACATCATATATATATATATATATATATATATATATATATATATATATATATATATATATATATGTAGGCTACCTACATTGTATATACATTAACTTTACATATATACATTACATACATATATAGATATTGACATATAATATATATACATACATGTGTATATAGAGAGAGGGAAGGCATGTGTGTGTGTGTAGACATGAGGCAATGTGTGTGTCTATGTGTCAAGAGAGTGTCTATGTTATGTGTGTCAACTGTGGAGAACAATGAAGGGTGTTCCCAGATTTTGTATGTGTGTGTGTGGTGTATACAAGTGAGTGTCAAACATGCAATAGCTAGTGTATGTGTGTCACATGTGAATGAGAGGGGTGAGCTAATGTGTTAACAGTGTACAGTGAGTGAATTGTGAAGGTTACTTGGAATTAAATGTGTGTACAGTGAGTGAACAGGAAAGGAACCAATTATTCATTCCCAAAATAGTTTTCAGTTTATTGACAGTTTACAAACATCCATTTCTCAATCAAAACACAACCAAATCAACCCAAAATCGAACCATAGCTAGATCACATGTAGGAGAATAACATTAGAGTATAAAACCACTAATTAATATCAGTTAAACAGGTTAAAATAACTACCTAAATTCGATTTTCAAAACTGGGAAATACATAAAATAATTTAGTTTCAGAAATTTTAGGGTAAATGCAAAATGAGATTCGAAATCAAACTAAAATACAAAATTAAAGGTTGGTAATTCAATTACATGATGCAAGTGTGTCCCAGGGTCCAACACGTGTCCATCACAATGACACAAACGTGTCCAAATCAACAGAATCCTAAAATAGCACTGGACACTGAATTTCCAGTGCAGCCTCGTGCACAAGTGCACGCGTGTCGTGCACCCGACACAGGCCAAACCAGGCCTCGTGTTCACCAACCTAAGTTTGCCTAGGATAGGTCTACCTACGTGTCACCCTAATTTGGGTCGACATGTCCCTGTGTCGTGTCAAACAGAGCGTATCAGTGCACAAAAAAACCCGACTGAACAGTCAGTGCAAACCCAGTGCAGTGTCTCGTATTCCCTCGACACGACACAAGAGGTTGTGCCACTTGGGGAGTGTCGTGTCAGACACTGCCCCAACGTGTCCATAAAATATCACGTATCCTCGTGCTGTGTCCACTGAGGAATCCACCCCGAGTAGCAGGAGATGCGCACAGCTCGCGCGCGCGTGTGCACCCGCGTGTGCACGTGTCCAAACCGACACAATACGACACCAAATCAATCCCAGTCCACTGGAAAATAACAACCCATACCAAAACGATCATTCCTATTCAAAAATAATTTAAAAATCAAAATGAAATATCCTTTGGGGTATTTCGTCAAACACCTAAACCCATGGGCTGATACGTGTCCATTTAGGACACGAAAAGGACACAAAATCCTACAGAAATCTAGGGTTAGCTAGGGGACACTTAGATCTAGGTCATTATGAAAAAATAACAGCATCTAATTAAGAGTTTTAGGGATTTACCTATTGGTGTCCAAATGCAAGAAAAGCTTCAATAGGGAGGGGTTCTCCTTACTAGCAAAAAGCCCCAAATTGTCCACAAACTGAGATTGAACACCACAAATAGCAAGAATACTAAAATTAGGATCTAATACAATTTATTTGAGGGAAAAAGGAGATAAAATAGAATTTCTATGAATTTATGAAGTTGGGAAAATACCTCTTCCTTAAACTTGTTCTTTCCTAAAAGAGGCTAGCCCTAAATGGAGGAGACTATTTATAGGGTGGGATTCCCTAGGCTAGGTGTGGCCAGCCACTAATGGATTAGGGTTAGGGTTAGCTAGTGGGTTGGGCTTTTATGGGCTTAATCATTAATCAATGGTTCAAAACCATAAGTCATGGCTTATGACTAAAGCCTTCTATTCCAACTTGAGTTTAATGACTAAACCATAGGTTAACTCTAGTCTAACTAGGGTTACATAATCTAACCAAGTCCAACACAACTAGGGTTAGCTTCTAGGTTAGCCTACCAAGTCAATGCTAGTCAAAGTCAACCTAGTCAACCATCATTCAAATAATTCCAAAATAAATCCTAAAAATTCCCATAAATTCAAATAAATTATAATAAATTCAAATAACCTCAAAAATGACAAAAATACTCTCAAACTAAAAATGTGGTAGTGACAAATCTACCCTTCTTAAAAGAATTTTGTTCTCGAAATTAAAAGGCGAAACGCAACTGATGAGAAGGATAGAAAGTATACCTCACGGTCCAAAAAGATATGGGTAACGCTTGCGCATCTCATCCTCCCGCTCCCAGGTAGACTCTCTTGGAGAATGATGCCTCCATGCGACGCGTACCAAGGGTATCGCCTGGTTTCTCAGAACCTTCTCCCGTCGATCCAGTATCTCCACTGGCTGCTCTGGATAGCTGAGAGAAGGCCCAACCTCAATCTCCGAATGATCGAGCACATGGCTAGGGTCAGCCACGTACCGTCTCAACTGTGATACATGGAATACGTTGTGGACCCCCGCTAGTGCAGGTGGCAAGTCTAGCCTGTATGCCACGTCACCGACTCTTCCGCTGATAACGAAAGGGCCGATGAAGCGCGGGCTAAGCTTTCCGCCTCCACCAAAACGTATCGTACCACGAGTCAGAGATATCCTCAAGAAAATCTGGTCTCCAACCTAATCACAAGCAAGGTCTCAATTATTAAATAATCAAACATGATGAAAATCACAAACAAACAACCTAAATCTAATCCTACTCTAATCTGTACCTCAAACTCCAACGACCTCCGGTGGCTATCGGCCCAGTGCCGATGTCTGTCCTGTGCTACGCAAAGTCTGTCCCTGATGAGCTTCACCTTATCGGCTACGTCAACAACCACCTCTGGCTCCAGTAAAGCTCGCTCACCAACATTATCCTAAGATAAGGGTGTACGACACCTACGCCCGTATAAAGCCTCAAAAGGTGACATCTCAATGCTGGCTTGATAACTGTTGTTGTAAGCAAACTCCACCAAATGTAGATGATCCTCCCAGGAACCTCCAAAGTCCAAGACGCACGTCCGCAGCGTATCCTCAAGTGTCTTAATAGTCCTCTCTGACTGTCCGTCCGTCTGGGAGTGGTATGCGATACTAAACTTGAGCTGAGTGCCCAAGCTAGTCTGCAGACTCCTCTAGAAATGGGAAGTAAAGCGACTATCCCGATCTAATATGATGCTGATCGGAACTCCGTGAATCCTGACTATCTGCCACATATACATCTCTTACAGCCTCTCTGTAGACGTACCCACCTTGAATGGCAAGAAGTGGGCCGATTTGGTCAACCTATCAACGATGACCCAAATAGTGTCTTTCCTTCCTGGTGTACGCGGTAATCCAGATACGAAATCCATAGTGATATGCTCCCATTTCCACTCGGGAATGGGTAGCGGCTGCAACAATCCACCGGGCCTCTGACTCTCTGCCTTGACCTTCTGACAGACCAAGCACCTAGCTACGAAGCGAGCTACCTCCCGCTTCATCCCGTACCACCAAACATGCTCCCTCAGATCTCGGTACATCTTGTTGGCACCAGGGTGTATAGAGTACTGAGATCTGTGGGCCTCCTGTATAACCTGCTCTTTGAGATCTTCGCTGGGCACACATAACCTGGAACCATGCCTCAAGGCACCATCCTCTGTAAGAGAAAACTCACCCTCCACCAATCCTGCTCGGACCTGCTCTCGGAGACACCGCAGAGCAACATCCTCAAACTGTGTCAACTTGATCCTCTCCACCAAGTCTGACTGAATCTGCTTGCCCCACATCTGTATCTGCACTCCGGGCACGATCACCTCAATCCCCAGGCTCTCCAAATCAGCAAGCAAGTGACGGTCCAAGGTCAAACACATGGCTGTCGGATACCTACTCAAGGTATCGGCAACCACGTTAGCCTTCCCTGGATGATACTGAAGTAGGATGTCAAAGTCCTTCATCAACTCTAGCCATCTGTGCTGCCTCATGTTCAGATCCTTCTGAGTGAACACATACTTTAAGCTCTTATGATCTGTAAAAATCTCTACCCTCTCTCCGTACAGATAGTGCTTCCACAACTTCAGAGCAAATATCACTGCTGCCAGCTCTAGGTCGTGGGTAGGGTAGTTCTTCTCATGGGGACGTAATTTCCTGGAAGCATAGGCAATCACCTTCCCTTGCTGCTGTAAGACACAACCCAGCCCCTTCCCTGAAGCGTCACTATAGATAATGAATCCCCCCGATCCTGAAGGCAATGTCAGAATCGGAGCTATCGTAAGCCGCTTCTTTAACTCATCAAAAGCTGCCCGACACTTCTCTGACCAAATAAACTCAGCATCCTTCCGGGTCAACCGAGTCAACGGCTTTGCAACCCGGGAGAAATCCTGCACAAATCTTCGATAATATCCTGCCAGCCCCAGGAAACTCCTGATCTCTGCCGCTGAAGTCGGCGCTGCCCATGCCTCAACTGCTACGATATTCTTGGGGTCAACTGAGATCCCATCTCCAGTCACCACATTCCCCAAGAAGTCCACCCGGTCCAAGAAGAACTCACACTTGGAGAGCTTCCCATAAAGCTGCTCCTTCCTGAGAGTCTCCAGCACGATCCTCAAATACTCCTCGTGCTCCTCCTCAGTCTTGGAATATACCAAGATGTCGTCAATAAACACCACCACAAACTAATCCAGGTACTGGTGGAACACCTTGTTCATTAGGTTCATAAACACTGCTGGTGCATTGGTTAGCCCAAACGGCATAACCAAAAACTCAAACTGCCCGTACCGCGTCCTGAAAGCGGTCTTGGGAATATCCTCCCTCTTCACCTTCACCTGGTGATATCCCGACCTTAGATCAATCTTGGAAAATACCCGAGCTCCGCTCAACTGGTCAAAAAGATCGTCGATCTGCGACAGTGGGTATCTGTTCTTGATCGTGAGGTTGTTGAGTGCCCTGTAGTCAACACACATCCGTACTGACCTATCCTTCTTCGGCACAAATAACACTGGTGCACCCCATGGCGACGAACTCGAACGGATGGAGCCCTTGTCCTGCAGCTCATCCACCTGCTTCTTCAGCTCCACCAATTCACTGTTGTTCACCCAATAGACATGCTGAGAGATGGGTTCCACTCCTGGAACCAAGTCTATCGAGAACTCAATGTCTCTGTCCGGTGGCAATCCAGGCAACTCCTCTAGGAAAACATCCATATACTCTGCTATAAAGAGGTGTGGAATCGCCTGCTCCTCAACCGAGACTCCGCAGAATACTCCGCTGCTCTGCTCCGCCTGACGTCTGGAGTACTCGAACTCTAGCTCCCCCGGCACTCTGAAAAGAACTCTACCCCCTCTGCAATCAATGCTAGTGTGGTGCCTGCTCAACCAATCCATACCGAGTACTATATCGTAGTTCGGTAATGGCATTACGAGCAGGCTCACCTCCAACTCATGGCCTCCCAAGACAACACTCTGACCCTTACAAACATCACTCACGAGGATAATGCCACCCCCGATCGTGATCTTGTAACTCCCAGGCAACGATTCAGCTATGATACCGTGTCTAATCGTAAATGATACTGATATGAAGCTATGCGAAGCACCGGAATCGAATAATGCAAAAGCTGGACTAGAGTCGAGAAGGACTAAACATGTGATCAGCTCTCCTATCACCTCTGCATCTTCGGCCGCCATGGCGAAAGCTCGCCCCTGCTGGCCTCCCCTGGCCTGCTGCTGGTGCTGGACGAACCTCTGCTGCTATGTCGGCAGGGCTAGTCCCCTCTGTTGGCCTGCTGGAGCTCTAACTGCTGCTCCCTGAGCTGCTCGTCCCATGCGACACTTTCTCATCTGGTGGTCTGCTGAACCATACACTAGGCACTGGCCCAGCCTCTTTCGGTACTCATTGAAGACATGCTCAGGCTTCTTGCAGTATGCACAAGGGATAACCTGTCTCTGGCCCTGCTGGTGCTGTCTCGGCTGTTGCTGCTGGTGAACTGGCCTCTACTGGATCGGCTGCGGCTGGAACTGCCTTGGCTGCTGGTACTGAAAGTGAGGCCTCTTGGCCTGGCCTCTGCTGCTGCTGCCCCCAGCTGGGTCTGGCCCCTCTTGAGCCTAAGCTCAAGATCATCCTCAGCCAATAAGGCTTCCGTCAAAATCTCCTCAAAAGTGGCATCCCTGTTGCCCTTGGTCAAGGACTTGACTTCCTTGACCAGACCCTTCCGGAACCTCTGGGCCTTCGCCATCTCGCTCAAGCCCTCTACGAATCTGCCGAGGCGGCCGAACTCCCCAGCGTACTCCTCTACTGACAGGCTCCCCTGAACTAAGCTCTTGAACTGCGACTCCAAGGCTCGAAGTGCTGAATTTGGAAAGAACTTCTTCTTGAAGAAGCCCTTGAACTCCTTCCAGGTCTGTCCAGCTACCCCCACCCTGGGGTCTGACTGATACCAGGTGCGAGCAAGATCTCGCATCCGGCTAGCTGTTGCCTCAATCTGGAGATTTGCCGGTATCCGGGCCAGACGGAAGATCTCCTCTATATGCTCGATCCACTCATCAGCATATAGAATCCCCTCCGTCCCCAGGAAGTCTCTGGGGCTCAACTTTTTTTAATTGCTAATTCAAGCAAGCCATCCTTCGTGGTTTGATTTGTAACATCAACTTCACACATGTCCTTCCCTCCCTGTGAGCAAACAAAGGCAAGATTTTTAGTTGTGAACTGAACGTTCTCTTCTTGTTAATGGCTAAAGAGAGATCACGACACTAGAGTAAAATATTCTCGATCTATTAGGTTTTTGATCCGGGACTTGGTTGAACTTGATTTCACGTGTCTCCGGAACTAAAATTTATAAAATCTTTTCTGTCTTGTGGATTTCGTGCTGGATTCGGGTCCTGTTAGCGTCTTAAGTAGCAAACATATTTGTGTGGTACATGATCATGCATATGTGATTCTTTGACAATTTTCGGAGAAGTGAAAGCAACGATGGTATGCTTTTTTTTAGTTAAAGTACTTCATTTTTGTGAATTAATTTTGGATGCTGTTGAAATATTTCGACTTGTGCATATTCATTATATGGAATATTGATCTTAGAAATTATTTGGTGCAATAAATACCAGTTGTCAATTTTTATTGTGCTTACAGTGGCAATCTAATTGATTCGATTAGATTTAAAATATTTAATGACATTTTATGTCAAAACTTTTCGATCATGTAAAGAGATTCACATGCTTATGATTATATTATTTGAGTTGTAATATTTTAAATATGCATGTACATAAGGTTTTGGACATGATTTAGTTTTATAAAATTTAGTCAACATTCAAATTTTTGGTACCTTTTGTGACTAGCAATAGTTGTCTAATATTCTAAATAGATCTGTTGAAACAAGAAGTCGCCAAAGTGATCTCTCTTGCGTAGATATCTATGAGGGATGTTGGATGTTGGTGTGTGTATATTCATGCGGATATTAGTCGGCCCAAAGGAAGGTTAATACTTGGCCGAATTGTACACATACTTGTAGTGATAAATGTGTGACAATTGTAAGGTTTACATATGAATAATAACCCGATCCAAAGATAGGCTTATTATTTGACATGACTTATTGTCAATATTTGATCATTACACCAAGAGCACCACTTACAGTTAATATCACTGTCCAAAGACTTGATATTAATGATGTACTAGGTATCTTGAGATGGGGTTCACCATTATTTGAATTTGTTTGACTATATTTTACTCTTTGGTTATTAATTAGAGCATGTCATTTTTTGTTGTTGTTCTGTTCTCTTTATAGTTAATGTTGCTATGATATCTGCCAATAAGAATTTAATTTTTATGTTTAATGGGATAAACTTTAAGGGCAAAAATGGAAATAAATACAGTAGCTGCTAAGGGTCCAGTTCAAAAGAAACAACAATATAAAACTAAGGGTTGTTCTTTTGTAATAAGGCAGGACACATAAGGAAGAAATGTACAAAGTATCACACATGGTGTATAAAGAAAAGTACATTTCCAAATTTGGTTTGTTCTGGTGCTATTACCCACATTAGTGTTTAAAGACAAGGTTGTCTGAGCTACTGAAAGCCAATTGATGGTGAAAGATGCATCTATGTGGGTGACAGCAAATCGGTAGAAATGGAAGCAATAGGACATTTTAGGTTATTATTTGGAACCAATTATTATTTGGATTTGATAGGCATTTTAAATGTACCGTCTTTTAGACGAAATTCAATTTCAGTTTCCTTAATGGACAAATCTGGTTATCATTGTTCATTTGAAAATAATAAGTTTATTCTATCTTTAAAACCAAATATTATTGGTTACGGTGTCCTCTAGAAATAGAGTTGAACAACTTGTGTCTGATGAGATTTGGATTCCATTGACTTTATAGACTTCAATGTCTGTATTGAATGTGTAAAGGAAAGACAGACCAAAGTTAGATTGTAAGCAGCTACTTTATTGACTATGCTGACAAATCGAGGGGTTAATAATTGTATGGTCCCACATAGAAATTTTTTGAGACGAGAAGTGTAATAGTTTTTTTAGGATATTGAGTTTGGGGGAGAAATAAAGTCAGGGCCATTGTCTTTGAGAAGGAATTGATTGTGATTCCTACTATCACTTTTGACGATGTGCATGAATCTGTACTTGTCATTGATCAAGAAATGAATTCAGAATATCAATAAGACAATGTCGAATTACCTATACAAGTCGTTGTTAAAATACCTTGACAAGATAATGTAGTGGCACCTCCATTCAAGATAAGGTAATTACTTCTGAGGAACAAACTCAACAACCTCAAGAACCGATAATGTTAAGATGGTCCACCAGAGAAAGGAGAAATATAATTTCGGATAATCTTGTCATGTTTCTCTAGGAACGTGAGAAAAACTATAAAATATTGGAAGATGATTCAATCATCTCCCGTCAGGCCATGGAAAGTTTCAACTCTCAAAAGTGGATTGAGAAAATAAATGAGGAGTATACGTCTATACAAGACAATAAAGTTTTGGAAACTTGTCCCACCAACAAAAGGTGCGAAGTCCATTGGTTGCAAATGGTTATTTAAAACCAAAAAGGATTCGAATGATAATATGGACATGTATAAAGTATGTCTTGTAGCTAGTGACTTTACTCAAAATCTAGGGATTGATTTTAAAGTGACTTTTCCTCCGATTTCTTTGAAAGATACTTTTAAAATCAATCATAGCACTTGTTGAAATTTTGATCTTGAGTTACATCAAATGTATGTAAAAAACGGCGTTTCTCAATGGTAACATTGACAAAATAATTATATGATGCAACCAGAAAAGTTTCTGTCAGAAGACCCAAAGAATATGGTTTACAAACTGACAAAACCTATTTATGGACTCAAGCAGGCTTCTCGTCAAAGGTATTTAAAGTTTTACCAGTGATTATTTCGTTTGGTTTTTGAGACAAACACTATTAAAGATTGTGTGTATCACAAGTTCAGTGGGAGTATATATATATATATATATATATATATATATATATATATATATATATATATATATATATATATATATGTATGTATGTATGTATGTATGTATGTATGTTAATGACATACTGCTTGCCAAAAATGATATAGTTATGTTGCACGACATTAGAAATTTCTACCATATAATTTCAGAAGAAATATCTTGTTATCATCTCTTTTGTATTAGGAGTCCAGATACACCGAGATCGTTCCCGGGGTATTCTTGGATTATCACAAAAGAACTATATCAATAAAGTGCTTAAAAGATTTGGCATACGGGAATGAAAACAAGGTGACACCCCTCTCGTTAAAGGAGACAAGTTCGGTCTCAATCAAGTGCCCTAAGGTTAGCCTTAAAATTAAGAAAATACAATAGATTTTTCGTTCATGATCAGTTGTAGAGAATCTAATGTATGCTTAAGTGTGTACGCGTCAGGATATTGCGTACATATTAGGATGTTAGACAGATATTTAAGCAAATATGGATGGATCATTGGGTAGCAGCCAAACTACTTAAGTAATTAATAGAAAACAAGAAATTATATGCTCTTTGTAGGAGATCGAATAATTCTGGGGATCATAAGGTATTCCGATTCCGATTTTGTTGGATGCCAACACAGCAGGAGATCCACATCAAGTTATGCTGACTAATTGAGATATATTTTGAATGAGTGTCAAACATGCACTCATAATTTCTTCCACCATGGCAGCAAGGTTTATAACATGCTGTGGGGCATCTATTCAAGGAATATGGTTGTGAAATTTTATCACAAGGCTACGCCTACAGTACGGTGTTGAAAGACCACATAAAATTATGGTGTGACAATAAATCAGCAGTACTGTATTCTAATAACAACAAGAACTTGTATAAGTCAAAGGATGTTGACATAAAATTTCTAGTTGTGAAGAAAAAATTCAGAATGGTACAAGTGTCCATATAGCACATTAGGACAAACTCTATGTTAGCGGATCCGCTCACAAAAGCATTATCATCCAGGGTCTTTCATGAGCATACTGCTCATATGGGTGTTATCTTAATTTAGAATATGGCAATACAGTGGGAGTTTGTATTTTATGTATTTGGGTGCTATTTGATTTTGGATACATTTATGTATTAAAGTATTTTAGATATTTATCTGGTCAGATATATGGAAAATTTAGTTCATTTTGTTTTCATTATGTTAAAGTATGTCTCACTAAAGTTAAGGACCAGTTGGAAATAGACATGTATTGATCACATTGCGTGTAATTTTTATGCTACGCATCCATAATTGATCTATGTCGTTTAGCTATATTGGTATATGTGACCATTGATGGTTTAGTTACGCTGTATGTGACGAATGCCGCTTTGATCCTATGTTGATATGGTTAATGGATGAGATTGTCCGGATATACCCTAAGGATTAAGATAGCCATTTATGAGCTCACTAAGGTTAACACAGTTATAAGGTTACATATGTGCCCAGTGGAAGATTGTTGGAATTATTCAATAATATGGGCCACACATGTAAAATTAATTGTGTTGGGCTATCTAAATAATTAAGCCAAATTAAAGTGGTCTATTTAGAAAATTGGCTTAAGGGTATAATTGTCATGGAATTAATGTGTAGATACCGGAGACAAATCTAATTTGATGAGGGGCCAAATTAGAAATATCAAAACATATAAATATATGTATTCATTAGGGTTATGGTTCCCAACTTATACGGCCACCAAAAAAGAGGTTTTCTCTTTTTTTTCTTCTGCATCCCCATCAACAGAAAGAGAGGGACAAAGGATTCGGATTCTTCTTTGTCATTAAGGGTCGTAGCAAGTTGGAAGATCGAACCCCATAAAAGGACGACCGCTTCAAGATCCATCAAGCCTAGCTATAGATTCAGGTACGCTTCCGCAATTTAATTTATGTTCTTCATCTCATGAATCGACAGGGTACAATAAATGAAACCTAACACAATAGACCCCTAGGGTCATCATCATGCGAGAATTGATATTTTTGTTTAAGATTATGAACGTACACATGCTCTTTTGATGATGGTATAATTAAGATAATTTCGTGTATCATAAATTTTTATTCATCTAACCAATATTTACCTATACACACACATATAATTAACCATATAGACCACTAAAACTCATAAGTTTAATCCTGGATCAGATTCGATTGAGATCGATACATGAATTGGACATGAAACGAGGCAATATGTTGTTGAATTTTGTTGTGCCAACTTGAATGAATTTTGTCTAGAGTAAAAGCATTGACTTAGTAATGATAAACTTGATTTAAATTAATGTTTCCTCTTGTAAGAAGGTTTCATTTTGATTTTGAATGGTTTTGTGTTTTATTTAGTTTTATACGATTTCCTTGCCATTGACGTTTTCCTTTAGATTATGTGATTTATAACCCATGATTATTTCTAGTTAAATTTTGATTCCATATAATCACCAATTGCTAATCCCTTATGTAGTTCCCTTTCCTTTATGTTCTCATGAAACGATTGTATCCCTATTGGTTTCACTATCTATTATATTCTTATGATAGCTTGTATACAATATACTACATATATATGTATATGAGTACATATAATATGAAATGCTTGTTTGACATCATATGTTGCCCAAAGGTGGCTATATTCATGAGAGGTACAAGCCCTAGTAGGTGGGTACAATGATTGCGATAGACTTGCTCGAGACTTAATATCCCTATATTATAGACGACGTGTGAACTATATTACAATATGTATATGTGATTGTGATATGTTTCCTCATGAGCTACATCCCCTATATCAGCAGACATTTATTCTATATTATATGGTTTATGTTTCGTGATATGCTTGCACGGGACCTATTCACCTATATATGCAAGCATGCCATTGTATATTTGTTGTGCTATGTAATGATGATGACGTGTCCGATCGTTGATTTTTTTTTGTTAGATTACATCTAATCTATTTTTGTTTTGAGACGAGCATTGGTATTGGTTACTCCTTTGCACATATTTTTAGAATTAAGTTGTTTATACAGTTTCTTTTCCATTGTCAATTTAAATTAGAGATAGTTTGATACAACAAAATTTTCTCGCACTTTCCTTATATGATTATTGTAAGTTGTTGCATTGCTTTTGTTTGCTATTTTGTTTTCTCAGTTTTCGAGTCCAAGTAAGCTACTTTGTGGTACATTTCTATTAGGTGACTAATCCCTCAGGTGTCGCTTGGCCGAATCTTGTAGTAGAGCTCGAAGATCTTCCACCACTATCACTCGCTAGCATGCACACAAAGAGTTAGTTTACTAGAATAGCATGAATGGGTCCCTATTCTTAATTCAACCACTAATTTATCGATCATTTCATTGTCCTTTTTTAGTAGAGCAAAAGTTGGTTATCTACTTTCAGGAGCCTATTCCCAGTCTACTTAGACACCATATTTATATGGTCTAGATCGCAACTAGCTTATGACTGTATTTGTTTGACTCCTTTATTACTATGATTCTATATCTTGGATTCTAGTTTCGTATTATTGATATGCATTTGGGATGACATATCACATTTCTTGTTATAATACCCTTGAGTATATTGTTTGTTATGGACTGAGATTAGGATTTTTCGATAGACCAATAGGACTTGATTGATGGATGACTCAAGTTACGTCCAAGTCTAGCCTATAGTTGTGATCGTGTTTAGGAGTACTGGGGTATTTTGTATGCGTAGATGGCCTCGTAAAGCTCGCATTCTATGTATCTTTGAACTGGAGTGTTACATTGCCCATATATGGGTGCACCCATCAAGGCTCCTAGTTGCCCATATAAGGAGGGGTGGTCTCATATAGAGAACCCAAATCCCTAATCGTCGTACTTACCACCTAAGCATTGTCGCCTCCTCTTCTCCATGCATGTCACTTTGGTGCGGGGTAGAACTGAAAGAGCCTCCTCTTGTAGGATGCTTCAACGGTTGTGCTTTAAAAGATCACTATGGTTGTGATTTCACAATCACAACCTTAACGTACTTCCTAAATAGTACTTTATGACTAAATAACCGTCCCCCATTGTATTATTGTATATTTATGTTTTAACTCCTGATGATCTTATGTTTCTTTCGGTTATACATTAACAGGTACAAATATTAGCGGATCCAGAATTACAATTCACTGGAGGCACAATCATAGGAGGGTTCGGGGGACAACGCCTCCGAAATTTTCTTTTTTTAGTATAATAATATATAATTAAAAAATTTCATTCGGGGCTCCGTCTTCCAATGCCCACCATGTGGATCCGCCACTAGGTACAAATCAAACTTGCTTGTCATCCTGTAAAGAGGTCATGATAACACTTGAAAATTCCCACATACAAAAATATGACTCCAAAAATAAAATATAAAACGTTGCATTATCAAAAGAACAAACAATAGGTCCTCTTGATGATAAAATACATGATAATGATTTGTAGAAGACCATTCTTTTCTTCACATACAAGTAATTAATATATGCTTCCAAAAGTTTCCTAGCTAATGATAGAAGAATGGAAGATGGGACACCAACAAAGTCACTAAAGATGTGTGTCGACAAAAGCGCAGGTCTTGCGCAAAGAATAGATTTGGCTGGGGACTGGAAATGCACAAACACTTGCTATAAACAATAAAACAAATATTCTTTTTCCCAAAATTCCAATCCCTGGATGAGAACCTATAGCTTTGTTTTTTAAGCTTTGGGCCAATAGGGGAACCTTACATCTAAAAGTCCAACCACAAGTGCCGAGTGCTAATAGACAAATGTGGCAGTTCAAATGGCCAACTCTAAGA
The DNA here is from genome assembly GCA_029216955.1 of Iris pallida. NCBI lineage: Eukaryota > Viridiplantae > Streptophyta > Magnoliopsida > Asparagales > Iridaceae > Iris > Iris pallida. Next base: position 11,586,815 of record JANAVB010020398.1, read on the forward strand.
CCCTCCAGAACTGGCAGTAGCTATCAAAAGAGTCCATGTATTTTGGGCAGCTCACGCTAATAGCCTGTTGTCCTATGTTGCTAGTTTCATGAATTGCAGAGATCCGGTTTACATGAAACTTTTTTTTGAAAGAAGAAAATTGCATTATAGTCGATCAACCCAGGCTCCACTTACTGACATGGTGGGCCACAAAAACCTTCAATAATTTCACGTTCACATGATTTTTTTTTTTTTTTTTTTTTCATTTTTTTTCTGTTTCTTCACCCTCTCAATCAAATTTTTTACCATAATATTTAGTTCCTATTATTATCAACGGCACGGTCCGGATGTTAAAAATATAAAAGCTATAAATCCTCTCTTCATCTAAAATATAAGAAAGTACATAAATAAGTAACCAACATTATGAAGGTGGACAGGATGCACGAACGACTAAGGAAACGGTTTGTGGCATACGAGTAATGATAATATATATTCCATTTCCTTTTAATTATTATTTTACTGTAACAGGTTAAGAGACGAATCTGACGAATCATATTTGTTACTGGTTATCACCCCCACAAATGAAATTTTGTAGCTATTGTTAACGGCGTAGCAATGAGATTTGGGAATACAAGAGTCAAATTGATGAGTATATTTTTAATCCAAACAAATATAAAAAAAATAGCATAAATTAGTCATAAAATATTTTGGTGACAAAACATATTATAATAGGTACCTATTAAGCATAATTGATAATACTTTTTTACAATAACTTCCTACGAGACTTCGTATTTTGAAAATGTTATAAAACATCATCATTTTCGACTTTTACAAAAATGTATTGTTCAATTTATATCACCAATCAAGCATTAATAAATTCTTGGTAACCAAGTATATTTTTGATAAATTTCATCGCCGAAAATACTTTTTCAATAGTTAAGCACTTGCAACATGTAAGACTAGAACCAACTTTAAAAATGATTATGTGGATGAATATGATTCATTCTTTTTCCCTCAACTAAATCTTTAGCAAGCTCACAAATTTTCTTCAAACCGGAAAACTCATCATTATATGCACATACTCTATAAAGTTCTCAAGTTGACCACCAATTATTTTAATTTCATTTTTGTTTTATTTCAAACTATGTTAAACATCTCTCTCTCTCTCTCTCTCTCTCTCTCTCTCTATATATATATATATATATATATATAAGCGAATCAAAAGTTTTCCTTAGAAAACTTCCTAAAAATCCCCTCACTCTTTATTCTTAAATTTAATGTTAATATTAATTTTAATGTTAATGTTAATATTAACATTAAATACTAAAATTAACATTAAACTTAAGATTAAAATTAATATTAACATTAACATTAATATTAATATTAACATTAACATAAATATAAAAATAAAAATAAAAATTAATATTATCATTAACATTAATATTAACATTAAATTTAAGATTAAACAGTGAGGGAGTTTTTAGGAGATTTTCTAAGAGGGGCTTTTGATCCGCTCCCATATATATATATATATATATATATATATATATATATATATATATATATATATATATATATATATATATATATATATATTTGAAAGAGGTAAATGTGGCGAACGCTCCCACCGGGAATCGATCTCCTGACAACTCGGACCGCATGCATCTCTCTTAACCACTAGGCTAGAGATCATTTGCTATATATATATATATATATATATATATATATATATATATATATATATATATATATATATATATATATATATATATATAATAAAAAAAACTGCGCATAAAAGATTTATTAAATAATAACTTACCATATATTTACCTAGGAACTTGCCAAATATATTTGCTAGGAATTTAAATAGATAAAAATAAAAAGATCCCATAATGTTAATGTTAATGTTAATATTAATGTTAATATTATTGTTAATATTAATTTTAATGTTGATATTAATGTTAATATTAATATTAATTTTAGTGTTAATATTAATTTTACTTTTAGTGCTAAAGTTAATGTTAATGTTAATATTAATATTAATGTTAATATTAATATTACTTTTAATGTTAATATTAATGTTAATATTATTGTCAACATGAAATTTAATGTTAATATTAATATTAATTTTAATTTAATTTTAGTTTTAGTTTTAATGTTAATTTTAATTTTACTTTTAATGTTAATATTAGTTTTAGTTTTAATTTTAATTTTAATTTTAATTTGGAGGGACAAATGGCATTATTCCTTTATAAATTTCTAGGCAAATATATTTGGTAAGTTTCTAAACAATGTTTTGGTAAATTATTATTTATCAAATTTTTTATGAGATCTTTTATTTTCATCTATTTAAATTTTCTTTTCAAGTCACTATATTTTTGTTGGTCAAAGAAATTTTTTAAAAAAAATCTTTTATGAGATCTTTTATTTCTACCTATTGAAATTCCTAAGCAAACATTTTTGTAGACAAAGATATGGTAAGTTATTATTTATCAAATTTTGTTGAGATCTTTTATTTCTATCTATTTAAATTTCCTCTTCCAACTCATATCCCGTTTTATATATATATATATATATATATATATATATATATATATATATATATATATATATATATATATATATATATATATATATATATATGTGTGTGTGTGTGTGTGTCAAGTGGGGCTAGAGGCACCTCAGCATTTTAGATACAAAATTATGTTGCTAGAGGCTTCCGGCGGGGAGACCCAGGGTCGAACTCCCCTTCCGCACTAACCTGACTGGATAGTGTCAAGTGGGGCTAGAGGCACCTCAGCATTTTTAGATACGTAACATAAAAGCATTGAACTTTGTCCATGTTGTTCACGGCCCGTGGGCTGGACCTTCATTTTTTTGGTTATAGGGAAAAGTTTCATAAACTGTTTATTCATGAATGAAGTATCTTTAGTCTAAAACCGGAATGGCAAGGAGTCCGGGTGCGTTTGGGAAAAGAGTTTTAAAATAATAAAAAATAGAAGTTTTTATTGGAGCAAGGTCTCCAATTCAATTAAACATTTTGAAATTTGGATACTCTCTAATAATAAGTTGAAAACAATTCCCAATCAGTAAAACTCTAGTCCTTCTGGATTTTTTACCGAACTCCAAAATGCTTCATTTCCCCCTTCTTCTCTTTTCTAAGCATTTTTATTTTTCTTCCCTCCTCCATTGATTCTTTGATTTGTATATTTTTAATGACTTTTTTTATTTTCATAAATCGTAGCTGATGAAATGAGTAATACTTATTTGCATTTTTAAATGGGTAGGATCTTGAGATTATTAGAAAATCGTGACCAAGGTAAGTGGATATTTTTTATTTTGTATAACTTGGATAGGTAGGACATTTAATATCCATGATACTATAGTTAATGCAATCAATAATGTTTATTTGGATATTTAATTGGTATAGGATGTTGAAATTTGATAAAATTTTGAATTTGAACGGCAGAATATTGGCATTGCATGAAACTATGGGTGACAATTGTTTATTTAGCTAAAGGAGTTAAAATTATCTACTTCTACTCATAATTGAAAACATAAAATTCAAAAACAAATTTGATCGCCAAATTGGGAACGAAAAGCGGAAACCGTTCACCCCAAACCAAAGAGCTGCAAGAGAATAGAGGAAAATTGCACAAAATCAAATCGCCAATAATCACAAAAGAACCAAACAGAAACACCAATTTATATGGAAAATTCTTCCGGAAAAAAAGGAGCGATCGAAGTCTAACCTTGAAAAGCCTCCACTAATCGAATTAGAATTACAACGACTCCTTACAAGTTCCTCGTTGATCCAAACTAGATCACCACCAACTCCTTAGAAGATGAAAATGATTACAAATACACGAAGAACAAAGACGACGAGAAAAATTACCCGAAATCGATCTCCCCTTCCAAATGACCGTTGATCCTCTTTCTCTCTCCAATTGTTGTAATCATTCTCTTTCTATGTATCTTATTGGGATTAGGGTTAGGAACAACATAATATATACCCCCACAACAACACAATAGATCTCGACCGCACGATGTGATCCAACAATGTATAAAATACCCCAAAAATGCTTCAGCCTGCAGACACCAAACTCAACCCGAGTTCTGAACATTTGGGCACTTTCGAGCCATAACAGTTCTGCCTCCTAGAGACCAAACTTGGCCAGAATTTGGTGGAAGACCGAGTTCGACCGAGTTCTGCCATCTCTAGCCAGAACTTCCTATGCTCCAATTTTCGAGTTTCTCCGAATGATACATGTCACCTCCCCCAACTTTTCCGATACACGAATGGAGCTCGTCGCACTCCAGGGTGTTCTCCACATAGGTTGAGAACCCTATCCCCTCTAACAAATCTCTCCTTCCCAACTAGGTGGAGGAGCTCGTCATACCAACGATCCCTCTGAAGTACTCGAACTTTCCCTGGATAGAGCCTTTCATATCTGTTACATTGTCCTTCGTATGAACCTTCTCAAGTGTTGCGTCCTTCTTCTCAAGCACATATCGTATACAATGTCTAAGTCTCAATATGTTTGGACCGACTATAAAACATCATGTTCTTTCCAAGGTGGATTGTACTCTGGCAGTCACAAAGCAAAATGTACTGCTTTGCGTAAGCCCCACTTTCTACAGAAATTTCTTCATCCGCAGCAACACCTTTTAAGCCTCCGCCGTCACGATGTACTCTGCATTTGTTGTAGACAAGGCAACTCACATATGCAACTACAACTGCTACGATACCGCTCCACCAGCAAACATCATCACATCGCCCGAAGTCAGTCTCCTCCTGTCTACATCTCCAACCATATCAATATCACTATATATGACCAACTTTGGCTCATCACCACCAAATGAAAGCCTCTACTCAGTACTGCCCTAAAGGTACCATAGATCCACTTGACCGCACTCCAATGTACCCTTCTAGGAATATAAAGATACCTGCTAACTACACCAACTACATGAGCAATACCTGGCCTCATACACACCATGACATATATGAGACTTTCCATAGAAGAAGCATATAGAGTCTTCTCCATATCTTTCTTCTCGTCCTCGGTAGATAGACATTGCTCCATAGTAAAGTTAAGGTAAGCCGCAAGGAAGGTGCTCACTTTCTTTGACCCATCTATCTCGAAATATTGAAGTACCCGATAAATGTACTTCTTTTGGGACAAAAACAACAACTTGGTCTCTTCTTTCTTTCTTTCTTTCTCTCTCTCTCTCTCTCTCTCTCTCTCTCTCGCGACCGATCTTAATCCCAAGAATAGTCTTTGTTGCGCCCAAATCCTTCATAGAGAAGGTCGCACCCAGTTGGTGCTTCAACTCCACTATCCTGGTGGCATTTCGAATCAATAGCATATCATCTACATAAAGCAGTAGTATAATGAAATCAACCTTGGCAAAGTGTTTCACGAACACACAGTGATTTGTAGTCATCGTTGTATAACCATGATCCCTCATAAATGAATCAAACTTCTTGTACCGCTGCCTCAGAGCCTACTTCACACCATACAAATTATTCTTCAACCGGCAGATTAAGTGTGACTTGCCTTTCTCATAAAATCTTTCTATCTGCTTCGTGTATAACTCCTCTTCTAAATCACCGTAGAGGAATATCGTCTTCACGACCAACTGCTCAACCTCCAAGTTGAACCTGGCAGCCAATGCTAGCACCATCTAAATAGATGACAACTTGATGATCGGTAAAAAGATCTCATCGAAATTCATGCCCTTCTGCTGACCGTAACCTTTATCTTCTAGCCTCACTTTGTATCCAAGGCGAGTAATATCATCCATCTGCTTCACTCTAAACACCTATCGATTCTTCAAAGCCTTCTTGTCCTTTGGCAACTATACCAGCTCATAAATGAAGTTTGTCTGTAAAGAACTCATCTCCTCTTGCATGGCCTACATCTACTCATGCCTCTATTGTATTTTATTACCTCCGTGAAACTTTTGGACTCTCCCTCGTTAGTTAGTAGCACATACTCATCTGCACGAGTACCTCGTAGATGGTTGAATCACTCTCATGCTCCTCCTCAATGGAACCTCTGGTGTTGGCTGTGTATTGACAAACTCGTTACCTTCAGGAACGGCCTCTTCGATATGCTTATCCTTTTGAGGGTCACCCTGACCACCATCAGTAGGCTGATGATTAAGATTGGGTGCATCTTCATGTACTGGCTTCTTTGTAACTGGATCCTCTGTAGTGTCCTCTATAAATGGCTCGAAGGGAAATGACCAACTCAGGTAATTCCGCAATCGCAGAAGGCACCTGGAATCCTGTGTGTTGGTCATGGTCTAATACTCAATGAATACCACATCTCTGCTTCTATAGAGCTTTCTTTCTACTGGACCGTAGAGTCTATAGCCAAACTGATCCTGACCATAGTAGACAAAAACATATTGTCTCGTTTTCGGCTCAAGCTTGGATATCTCGTCCTTCGGTACATGCATAAAGACCTTACAAGCAAAAACTTGAAGGTTATTGTATGACGGCTCTTTGTTATACCATACTTTGTCAAACACATCACCCCACAAAGGAGCATTATCAGATAAATTAATAGTATAAGCAGCAGTATTAAGAGCCTCACCCTAGTAACTTTCCAGTAAGTTTGCTTCTGATAGAAAATATTGTATCCTCTCCATTAGTATCTTGTTCATGCACTCCGCTACACCATTCAGCTGAGGTGTCTATGGTGAAGTCTTATGGTATCGAATCCCTTGCTCTTTGCAACAAGCACAAAAGGACCAATATATATGTTGTCATCATTGTCACATCCTAGTCCTAATATACATAGGACTAGTAATGCATAAACACGACAAAAGTTCATAAACGTAGGCTACTCCAATGTATAGATACCATGTATACATACGTAAGTTGTAAATACAGTTTTTCACAAATATATTAACCATAGTTGTTCGACGTAACAAAAAGTTGAACAAACTTTTTTGCTTTATTGAACATATAAGGTATCTGTGTACAAAGAAGGAAGTCCTAAATAAGATATTTTAAGTACAGGAAGAAGAGGTTTCTGAAAAAGTGTGATGGTGGAGCTCGAGCACTACAGTGGCTCCTTTACTCTATTGACGATCTGACGACGAATCAACCTTGCTATGGCTCTCTGGCGCCTTTGATGGGACTCTGAGGTCACTGATCAAGAGGTTGTCTTGATGAGAAGATTTCTTGAAGATGGTTGGTTGGTGGGTTCTTTTGTTGATAGGTGGAAGAGGGTGGTCGACTCTTCGTGGATAGAGATTGCTGATCCTTTGAAGATTGTCGATCGTCAATGTTCTCTCTCTCTTTTTATCGATTTCTAGTGGAAGAAGAACTCCTTTTATTTATAGAGAACTGAGCAGATATGCGATGCGCATTAAGGTTTCTGAGATATGAAAGAATTTGCGGTCATTGTACGGTGCGGACTTCTGCGGCGCTGACACATGACGGACATCGAGATTTCCCTCAAACAGATCTCTGATAGTTATAAACATAACCGAAGGAGGTGACACATGGCACGTGCCGATTTGCTTGATCGGATATAACCGAGTAAATCTTAGGATTTCATCCTAGATTTGGAGTCTAACTGATCCTCGTCTAAGATTTAAATCAATCTGATATGATATCAATCATGATTTTATCCCAATCTTCTCTCTAAGAGGCGGTTTAAACAAACCAATTGGGGTGGATCTATGCTTCATGCGCCTCTGGTGAGGACTAACTGCTGTGCTTCTGGGACGACGAGTAGACCGTGCTTCTGGAGATGACGGAACCTCTGTGCTTTCAGGCGATGAGTGGAATTGGCTTCGAATGACGATGAGACTTCTGTACATATAGAGCAACTTATGAAGCTGTGTTTCGGGCTACCGGAGTCACTGTGTTGTAGGCGACAAGTAGGCTTGTGCTTCAGGTTGGCGAGGTTACTTTACTTTTGGAGCAACAGGTTGACTTGCATTGGTTGCAATGAGAGTTCCCAAGTCTCTTGTAGAGAAGTGACTTAAGTTTCTGATCCGTAGTAGATAACTGCGTCGTAGGAATGGAGATGGTGTGAGCATATCACCATCATGTGCCTCATACGGACGCAGGTAAGTAGCTGCACATCTGAACAGTGAAGGCGTTGGCTGCGAAGGGAAGGGTATGACTCCCTTGTGCATCTAAGATTAGTACAGACAGGTAGCTGCGCCTCTGGAGTGAAGGTACTGGCTTCTGAAGTAAAAAATGGGAGGAAGTCCTACCACCATCTTGTTTCTGAGGTTGGCGCAGGCAGGTAGCTGTGCCTCTGTCTTAAAGGCTCTGGCTTCTTCAAAATGCTGAATTACTGATATGCTTCTGAGAGGCTGCACCCACAAGAAAGTCAGAACGTGCTTCGGTGGAGGTCAATCTTCTAGTGTGTGTATCGAGAAAAAGGAAGGCTGCATTTCGATGAAGACCGCATCTCTTGTAGATCCCTCTAGGCTTCTGTCGAATCTGTATTAGATCCTTTGTAGAAGAACATAATTAGTCCCTTATGTATAGTCCTGATGTGTCTGTACTAGACTTTGGTAGACATGACAATAAAGGGACTTCTCTCCATATCTTCTGTTTTGTCTTTTTAGTACCGAGCCTCAGTCTTTTGCATCTTCTGCACTTTGGCGAAGGGATATCTTCAGCTAAGATTGTTTATGCTTCTACAAGACCCCCTTGAAAGTGTCCCGAACTTGAGTCAAGCTTGGGATACTTTGAACAGAAGCATGAACACATGTAAGGACTCTACAAGCTGGATGATGGCTGGTGTCACGCCAAGCTCTTAGCATTAATTGTCCTGAGTCATCATTTTAGAGCATGGGCTCTTGATGGCTTCTTGATATTGGAGCCTCTTTCACCTTTACAGGGATCGTGAATCTCTTTAGCAGAGGAGGTTCAGAGTCACGTTCCTTTGGTCACTCGTAGTATTGTCATCTGTCATGGAGTGGAGCTTTAGCTTAACTTGTAAGCTTCCTTCTGACCGATGTCTGGCTCGTGCTTGGACCATGCAAACAGACTACATAAAGGACTGTCCTCCTTCAAGAGGAGACTCAGCTACTTCCACAATGGCCTCATTTGCCCGATATTCAGCTCCTGATGATCATGGAGTTTGCTTGAGGCAGCCGTCGGTAGTAAATCTTTTTATCCAAAGAAGCAATAGTAGAACTACTACTAGATCTCGAGATGTCCTGTGTCTTGGATGTCGTGGGCGTCAATGGTGCCTCGAACCCTTGCTTCCTGACTTCGTTTTGGTTGACATGTTGACCGAGAAATGGCAAGGCCTGCTGCTGTGGTTGCTCTCTCCGGCAAGCTGGGGAGATAGGGGAGTCCTGTGCTGGTCTTCATCCCCGACTCGGGCCAGGAGTAGCTTTGGGCGATGGCTTCCTTTTGACCAGGATGTGATTGGCACTGTCACCGCTATTTTAGCTTTTTTTGTGTGTATGTAACTATGAAGGATCTGTAGTAGGTCCTTTTAGCCATATGTTTTTATATGTAGAAGCTTTCTTGTTCCCTTTGCTTTTGTCTTCAAAATAAAGAGGAAATCTTTATAATAGATTTGCCTGACCAGAGGTAATATGGACGTGGTAGGCTTGATATTTGCCAGGGTATAGAACAACAATCCAGAGGTAATATGGACGTGAATTATTTTCTAGACCGTTAAAATAATCATAGAGCTGATGCGAGAAGAACGACTACTCAGAGGTAATGTGGACATGGTAGTCGCATCTTCCAAGCATAGAGGAGTAATTCAGAGGTAATGTGGACGTGAAGTGCTTCATCTACTTGAGAGAATATATAGGAGGGACAGATCCCCTTACCAGAACTCATGGGCACCCTTTTCAGGGGATATGGGTGTAACACCCAGTTTTCCAGAAGAGGGTAATTTTGAAATTTTGTAATTATAATTATTATTTAACGATATTTATTCATGTTATGATTTTTAGTGATTTTTTTAATTATTTTTAAACTATTTAAATTCATGACTTATGATTTGGTGTCTTGCTAGTGTCCATTTCTAGACTGAGGGGTATTTTAGTCATTTTGTACTTTTAAGAATTATTTGGGATTATTAATTATTATTTAGATTTAATAGAATTGATTTGAATTTTATGGGAATTTTTAGGAATTATTTTGGATTTATTTAGACTAGTTTGATTTTTGACTAGTTTTGACTCATGTAGACCAACCTAGGAGTTAACCCTAGTTAGTTGGGCTTGGTTAGGTCAAGTGACTCTAGTCTAACCTAGTATGACCTAAGTTAGTAATTATTGGTTCATTAGAAATTTAATTAGGAATTTTAGAATCAAGTGTTTTGACAAATGGCTTGTGGTTTCATAAGTCATTTTGTGACTAAAATCAATAGGACTAGCTAACCTAGCTCAAACCCCACCCAAACCCATCATGTCCAGCCAACCTAGGGATTCCCCCACTATAAAACCCCTCCTAATTTCTAGGACTAGCCTCCTTTCCATAGGAATCCATTTCAAGAAGAAGAGGTGAGCTCCCATCTTTAGAAATTCATTAAAAATCCATTTTGAATCCTTTCTTCCCCAAACCAATTCCATTAGGATCTAAAATCAACCCTCTTGCTGCTGGTATATTTTATTTGCAGGGAGATAACAATTTGTGGGACTTGGAGGCTTGAGGAGTTTCTTCCATTTGAAGGCTTTTCCATTCATTGTGCATCAATAGGTATAACCCTCAATACTCCATTAATTTCCTGTTTGAATCCATTTTAGGAAGCCCTAAGTGTCCCCCTAGGGTTTGGATTAGTTTCGTGTCCTGTGTCAGTGGTTTCATGTCCATTCTGGACACGTATCAATGGCAGTGACACTGTGTTCGACGAAATGCCTCAAAGGGCATTTCGATCGATTTATTCCATTATTTTTGAATATGAATGTTAGATCTGGTGTTGTCCCTAGGTTCCTGTGATTGAGTGTTAGTGTCGTGTCATTTTCGTGTCGCTTTTGTTGCCTGGACACGCGCGTGCACACGTCGCGCGCTGCTGTGGGAGTCCCCTGCTACTCGGGGCTGATATCTCCCTGGACACGACACTTGGACACGTATAACTTGACACACACTATGGGGCAGTGTCTGTCATGGCACTCCCCAAGTGGCACAACTTCTCGTGTCGTGTCGGACACGGAATCGTGTGTGCACGGGGACACACTGTCCGGTTGGGTATTCTGGAATTGGTTTCAGTTGTTTAATCATTTCTAAATATTCTTAATTCATGTTTTAATGATAGTTTGGATCCTAAACATCATGTTTAATCCCTGTTTAATTGGAGTTACATAATTGATTGGGTCAAGGTGGTGTTTTGGCTCGAAATTAGGATTCAAGGCCTGTTACTGACACATGTTCTGATACTGGAGTTCACCCCTGTTAGTTTCAGTTAAATTTACATTGTTCAATAGTTTTTAATCCTAATACTGATGATTAATTGCTAAGTTAAACTTTAATTGTGTTCCCCACATGCTTAGCTTACCAAGGTTAATTTGGGTTAAAGTATTGATATAGTTTGAATTGTTTTGCAATTACATGCCATCACATTGAAACTGGAATGTGCTCACTGTTAAACTAGTGTAAAATCTGAGATTACCCTGTCATTAATTTCATTGTTGATGTTTTCAAACCTGATATTGCTTTTAGTCAAACTGAGTTCCTGATATTGAAATCTGAGAACAAGAACCTGGAAATTGTTTACACTGTCCTTTCCCTTCACTGATTGCATGTTCCTGTGACACTGGACCACAACACACATTTTCCTTTCCCTTTCACTGATTATATATATACAAATTGGTAACTGTCAAGTAAATTGATACTGAATATGTATATCTGAGTTGTATGACCATAAACCTGAGAATGAGGGAAGTTCACCTTGTTTTGATTGCTAAACCTGAGTTAGCAGGATGTGAGTTGATTTCCTTGCCCATTCCAGAGTTTTCCCTGTGACCCAAAATCTGAGATTGAGAACAATGTTTTGATTCCTTTTTCCCTTCTTCTTAAAACTGGAAATTGATGTGTAACTTAATGTAAAACTGAGCTTGAGTTCAGTTTATAATTCCTAAGTTTCAGTGTTAACCATTCCAGTTTTGGCTTGATAAGATTCAAATAAAAATATGTGATGTTGGTTCAGTTCTTTTACCTTATACTAAAACTGAGATTGGAAGGGGGCAAGGAATTGGTTTCCTTCCTTCCTACCTTTTCGAATTGAGTTCCACTCTTGATTTCAAAACCTGAGAAATAGGATTGATTGTTAAATGTATGTTGACAGTTTACTAAACCTGAGAATTGGCTTTGTGTTCCTGCTTTCAGGTGACACTATTATTCACTGTCCTATATGCACACTGTATTCTATATTTCCTGCCTCCTATTCCTGTATATCACACACAGCCTCCTCTTCACTGCTTTTGATTTCCTGCAAATGTTTTCCTGTACACTGTTGGCACACACCCTCACCACACACACAAGCCTATTGTTCCCTGCACACTGTTTGTTCCCTGCACTGTCATTAAATTCCTGTACATTGTTATGTAGGCCTAATGTATAGCACACACATTTCTCTTTTCTCACACACAACTTCATGAATCACCCACACATACACTACTCTAGACTGTTAGCTATTTTTCTACACACAAGTTCACACACCTACACATGTTTTCTTCCCTTAGGTTTCATGAGTATATTGTATGCCTATATGCATATGTGTAACATAGATATATGTGTGAGAGCATATCAATGTGTGTATGCATAGTTTTAGCCTAATGTTTAGTGTAGCTCAAATTGTGTATCTATGTATATGGTGTATATTCATAGGTATTATGAATTCTTGAATGTTGTGTTTATAGCTTTGTTAGAGTCTAGTATAGCTTTATTAAGACCTAGTTAGTGAGTTTAGCCTAGTTTAGACAAGGTTGACCTAGTTTGACTTCTAGGGTTGACCAAAGTTGACCAAGAGTTGACTTTGGTCTAGATTGACTTAGAATCATGTAGAATGCATAGTAGGACTCCATTTTGCTATTCTGGACCTGTTGTGACTTGTGCTGTTCTGTTTAGGAGCCAGACACCACTCCTTGGACAGTACGTTTCATTTTGGACACTCAGTTACAGGCGAGTACATTCTCTGATCATTTCATATCCTGCTTAGAATTATTTCCTGCAATAGATTATTTTACTTGTACTGTCACGTTGGTCACACGGATTAGTACTATATGGATCTCTCCTTGGGATGTTACCCCCTTAGCGGGCGCATCGGATACTTTATGACATGTGTTTCATGTACATCATGTATTCCTTGCATCTGCGTTATTCATGTACACTTATGTTCTCTCATGTTCTTACATGTACGTTCATGTACTCTCATGTTCTTTTATGTACGCTCATGTTTGCCCATGTGTCTCTTGTATAACCAAAACATCATGTCCGTAACGTAACTTGAACAGATCCTTGTGTATTGATTGTGGGTAGGGGGAGTATAAATGGTCATGTGATTTACCCATCATGTACACTCTGTTACTTTTCATGTTCATCATGTACAACCTAAGCCAACTACATGCCATCTCGTACTCTGACTCACTAGTCACTGCTAGTTCTCTATGTATAGTAGATATTTCTATTACAGTTCTCTCTCTGTTTACATACTGTACTTCCTTCAGTACTTGTATCTTACTTTACTGCATGTCTATATTTTCTAACCTGCTATGATCTGTTGAGATGTACTGTACTCGCTCCTGTCCTGACTGGACCTGTTGAAAATATTACAGAGGACGAGGAGAAGGCTGGTCTGGACACTTACTACGGGGCAGCCTTAGATGACACCTACGAGCTGGACCCTCAGGAGGACCCAGCTCTAGCTGAGGATTTCATCCCGACTGTCTAGACTAGATTAGTTAGGCTGTTTATCATTGTAGTCTGGAGACATGTTCTAGTTAGACTTTATTCTGGAGTTCAGTTTTGTATATATTCTTTCATCTGAGACCTTGTACTGTTGGATATTGCTGGGATTATCTTAGACTACTTCTCATCTATTTATTTCCTTGAGTTCTATTTCATATCGTGCTATCTCTTCCTTAGTTGTGATTGAGTTTTACTGCTATGTCACCCCCATTTCGGGGAGTATAAACTGTTTAGATAGATATTGTTAGATATATGTTAACCTAGGACAGCGTTCTACCGCCGACACTGCGGCGTAGGCTGGGCGTTGTTACGTTCTCGTACCCTCACAGTGGGTGCGGGTCGTGACAATGGGTGCCTATGCTGGTTCTGTCTTCAGACGTAATACTTTTTTAGGAACTTGCTCTTTATGGGCATCATTATCAAGTCCCTATTAGGCTTAGCTAGCTGATAAGCATCGTTGCAGTACACCATTTCTATGAGGAACGGTCCTTCCCACTTGGGCTCGAACTTTCCAGCTGTCTTGTGGGTCATTACCATCGGTCTCCGTACTGCCAAGACGAGGTCGCCCACCTAGTAGGATCTTTTGCGGACCTTTTTGTTGAAGGACCCGGGGATGCAAGCTTGGTAAAGCTCAATCCTTTGCTGCACGAGCAAGCACTTTTCATCCAACACTTCTAACTCTTGTAACCGCCTGTGCTGATTATCTTCGACGGTTAACTAATTAGTGATGGCTACCCGTAAGGATGAGATTTGAATCTACAATGGGAGGACAACCTCGCTTCCATAGACCAAGAAGAATGGTGTACTGCCTGTAGGTGCACGAACAGTCGTACGGTAGGCCCATAGACATTCGCCTAACTTCTCATTCCAGTCGCATTTGTTGGAGGAAATGACCTTTTTGAAAAGTTTGACAATGGTTTTGTTGAATGCCTCGGCCAATCCATTAGTTACCGAGTTGTAAGCTGTTGATACCATATCCTGAATTCGACTTTTGTCACAGAACCGGTGGAATGCATGGCTTACGAACTAAGGACCGTTATAGTGAATGATCATTTTGGGAACTCCGAAGCGGTAAATGACGTGATGTTTAACGAAACTAATCACGTTGGAAGTCTTCACCTCTACCAATGGTACTGCTTTTGCCCATTTGGAGAAGTAATTCGTAGTGGCAAGGATGAACCGGTGTCCTTTGAAGGACGGTGGGCTGATTGGCCCTACGATAGATATTCCCTAGGCTTCGAATCGCCACGAGGCTACCGTGGGGTGTAAATATTCCGAAGGTTGATGGATGAAATCTGCATAAAATTGGTACGCTCGACATTTTTTTACATACTCAACAGCATCTGCCATCATAGTGGGTCAGTAATAGCCCATACGGTGCAGCTGGTCTTGTAGCTTAGGGCCTGACTGGTGGAAAGCCGAAAATATAGTAAAATTGATTGGATGACCCGTATACACACTCCGTGAACAAAAATCGATAAACCATTCATTGGAAGCCTCCAATGACACAAAAATTTGTTCATTGAATGTGTTGGGGTCATTAGGTTGTGGTGGATTAAAAAGTGGATGGATTGGAGGAGCAAGAGGAAGAGAAGGAGGATTGGAAGATGATGCACCTTTACTCCTTCTTCTCTTGCCTATTCCAAAGAGTCTTGGAGCCATGGAAAATTTTGAAATTTTGAAAGGAAATAGAGAAGAATATAAAATTATACCTCACACAAATGAGAAAAGATGGAAGAGATCCCTCTAAAAGCTTTAGATCTTGAGTTTGGGAAGAGAAAGAGCCCTAAAAGTAGAGTTTTCTAGGGTTAGGGTTTGAGAAAATTGTGTTTGGAGGAAGGAAGAAGAAGACCAAAATGAAGAGAAAGGGTTTGCTCTCGGGTTTATGGAGTTTAGGAGCAGCCAAGCGGGTTAAGTCTGGACCGTCGGATCAAAAAAGGGAGTGGCTGGGAAGCATTGAAGGTTCTGTGACCAAGGACATAGAGTTCGGCCTGAACTCTATGTGGGGTAGAGTTCGGCCCGAACTCTACCTCCATGGGCACAGAACACAGAAAAGTTTGAAAATGGCTAAGTTTTGATAAAAAAATCATAGAATTTTGAAAGTTTGAATTAACTAAGTCATAAATAAAATTAAACCATATAATAAATAAGGATTTAAGACAGCGACCATTACGATGAATCAGCCATGGGTTAGCTGTAGGGGCCGGATCCCAGCTAGCGGTAGTCCGAGGACTAGTGCACCGTGTTGCTTAGGCTTTTACGTCTTGTTGTCAGAAGGACCCTTTCGGCTTGTACCCATAGCAAGGTCACCATAAAGATATATGTCGTAATCGTTATTTACGCAGGCCAATTTATTTAATGACTGTTTCATCCAAAATTCCTAATTCATGACAAAGAAAGTTGAAGCGCTCTTCGGCTAGTGGTTTGGTAAAGAAGTTTGCAAGCTGATGTTCAGTGTCTATGAATTCTAAATTAATCATGCCTTATTGTTGATGATCACGCAAAAAGTGATGTCCAATCTCTATGTGCTTAGTGCGTGAGTGACAAACAAGGTTCTTGGTCAGACTAATGGCACTAGTGTTATCGCAGAAAATAGGTATGTGCTTGAAACATAAGTTATAGTCTTCAAGGGTTTGCCGCATCCACAGAATCTGTGCACAACAACGACCAGCTACGATATATTCAGCTTCTGTTGTGGATAGTGCGACAGAGTTCTGCTTCTTGCTAAACCATAAGACTAACGCCTTTTCTAGCAAATGATACGTGCCGTTGGTACTCTTACGGTCGACTTTGCATCTCGTAAAATCAGCATCGGAATCCGATTAAGTCAAAGAAAGTGGTTTTAGGATACCACAAGCCTACCGTAATAGTTCCTTTAAGGTATCTAAAGATACGCTTAACTACGGTCATGTGTGATTCCTTAGGATTGGCTTGGTATCTAGCACATAAGCAAACACTAAACATAATATCGGGACGACTATCAGTTAAATATAATAAACTACCAATCATATCTCGATACTTACGTTGATTGACCGGTTTGCCGCTTTTATTAGGTTCCAGCTTAGTGTAGTATCCATAGGGGTGATGATCGGTTTGATGCTGTCAAGCTCAAACTTCTTCAACATGTCCTTGACATATTTCGATTGATTGATGAAGACGCCTTGCGAGAGTTGTTTGATTTGCAATCCAAGAAAGTAGTTGAGCTCCCCCATCATGCTTATCTCGAACTTATTCTGCATACACTTGGCAAATTCCTTGCATATACCCTCATTAGTAGACCCGAAAATAGTATCATCAACATATATTTGCACTAAAAGAATTATGTCATCAAGAGATTTAATAAACAGTGTATTGTCGACTTTTCTTTTTAAAAAACCTTTATCTAGTAA
Source organism: Iris pallida (assembly GCA_029216955.1). Taxonomy (NCBI): domain Eukaryota; kingdom Viridiplantae; phylum Streptophyta; class Magnoliopsida; order Asparagales; family Iridaceae; genus Iris; species Iris pallida. The sequence continues at coordinate 11,604,092 of JANAVB010020398.1, forward strand.
GAAAGTACTCAGACGGTCATACCAAGCTCGAGGAGCTTGTTTGAGGCCATAGAGATCTTTCTTAAGTTTAAAAGTGTGGTTGGAAAACTTGTGATTTTCGAAACCAGGTGGTTGTTTGACGAAAACCTCTTCCTTGATAAAACTGTTTAGAAAAACACTTTTTACATCCATTTGAAAAAGTTTAAAGTTTTGAAAATTTACAAATGCACAAAACATCCGAATGGATTCTAGTCGGGCAACATGAGCATACGTCTCATCATAATCGATGCCCTCCTCTTGATTGTATCCTTGGGCTACGATACGAGCTTTGTTGCGAGTGACTGAACCGACCTCATTTACTTTGTTGAAAAAAATCCATTTAGTACCAATTATTGAGTGGCCAGTAGGTTTAGGAACAAGTTTCCAAACTTGTCTTCTCTCAAATTGGTTGAATTTTTCTTGCATCGCAGAAATCCAAAATTCATCATTAAAAGCTTCTAAAACATTTTTTGGTTCTTTTTGATAAATGAATGCAGTGCTAGCTATAGTGTCTCTTACAGAGGATCGAGTAGTTACCCCTTTTGATATTTCACCTATTACCAAGTCCTTTGGATGAGAGGGAGTGAATTGGAACTTCTTTGGTAATTCCTTCGAAGGGCTGGCTTCAGATATTGCATTTATAGATGTCGAAGTAGATGGTTCATCATCGTCATCGGGAATAACATTTGTACTATTGTTCTTATCAAAAGTTACATTAGTAGACTCTTCAACAATCATGGAGCGCTTGTTGAACATTCTATATCCCTTACTCTTGGTCGCATAGCCAAGAAGAATACCTTCGTCAGCTTTGGCATCAAATTTGTCTAAGTTGTCTTTGGTATTCGGGATAAAGCAGCGACAACCGAACACTCTAAAATAAGAAACATTAGAGTCCTACAAACCAAAGCTCATAGAGTATCTTCTTCGAAATGGGTCGAATCAACACCCTATTCAAAATATGGCACACTGCGCTAACAGCTTCTGTCCAAAAGTATTTCGAAAGAAAGAATTGATTTAGCATAACTCTAGACATATCGCCAAGAGTTCTATTCTTCCTCTCCACAACACCATTTTGTTGAGGAGTTCTTAGACATGAAAATTCATGACTAAAACCATTTGAATCACAAAACTTTTTAAAATCAAAATTTTCGAATTTGCCACCATGATCACTTCGGATACGAGTAGTCATGTAGCCTTTTTCGGTTTGGACCTTTTTAGCAAATACTTTGAAAAACAGAAATTGTATCACTTTTGTTTATAAGAAAGAAAACCCATGTAATTCTTGAAAAATTATCTACAATAACAAAAGCGTAGATTTTTCTGCAAAGACTGGCTACTCTACTAGGACCAAATAAGTTCATATGAAGTAATTGCAAAGGTCTGGTAGTACTTAAAGTGTTTATGGATTTAAAGAAAGATTTGGTAGCCTTATTTTTTTCACATTCGGCACATACCCTGTCTTTCTTAAATGTGATATCCGGCAGTCCTTTGACTAGCTTCTTGGTGGATAATCTGGATATAGTATCCACGTTGGCATGACCAAGACGCCGATACCATATGAGCTTTTCGTCTTTCTGAGCGTAAAGGCATATTCCTGTACTGTTAGTATCACTAGATAGATAGAAAATATAAATGTTATCTTCCCTTATTCCCTCAAAAGTGATGTCTCCAGTTGATCGATCATAGATAAAACATTTAGTTTTTCCGAAGTTAATATCATAACCGTGATCAGCAAGATGACTAATGCTGAGCAAGTTATGCTTTAACTCGGTCACTAAACAGACATCGTTAATGACAGGAGAGGGAGGATAACCAATGTACTGTTACCTATGATATAGCCTTTAAGGTTATTACCGAAGGAAATGTATCCTTCCTTTTTCATCGATAGTGTTGCTAATAGATTTGTATTTCCAGTCATATGGTACGAGCACCCACTATCGAGAATCTACTTGCTTCTAGTTGAGCAGGGAAGGTCCACCTATACCACGAGTATATGTGACCTTTGGTGCCCAGATTCGTTTGGGTCCTGAGAGGTTAGACTTTGGTACCAATGCATATATATTTCTATCAACTAATCTCTTAATCCTACATTATGGATAAATATGTCCATGTAGGTTACAATATGTACATCTAGCATATATGTATATACTAGGAGCATGTTGATAGTGATGTTTATAAGTAGGGTGATGATAGCTACGTGCAGCAGTAGTGTGAGTTTGGTGACTGTGTGCAGCAATAGGGTAACTATAATGATCATAGTAACTGTATGCAGTAGCAGGGTAACTATAATGTTATAGTGACTGCGTGCAGCAGCATGATGATGATAATGATTACATGTATGTGTCTTACGTGCTGCATGTGAATAGGTGTACATAAAAGCATGATTTTGTTTAGCATGTGGATGAGTGTTCTTGTGGTGACGTGCCTTTTTGTGTTGAGTTGGCACGTGTTTGTACGTATTTTGACTATGAGACTGAACTTGTGGTTGTACAACCTACTTGCCCAGTTTAATCTTTAATTTCTTAGAGACAGCATTCAACTCATCACATTTAGCAGTAAGACCGTGTATTCTACCTTTAGCAATTTTGAACTTGTTTTTCTCTTCAGCAAGTTCTTTGTTTAAAGCCGTGATCTCAAGTGTTTGTTTCTCAATGATTGATTCGGCATCGTGTAAGATTAATTTAAGCTTCGATACCTCTTCAGTATTTTTCGTGGGTGTAGTATTTCTAACATCTTCTAGTAAACTTGAAAGTCTATGGACCTCGATTTTTTAGTCCTTGATCTTATCCTTTGCATGTTTATATTTATTGATTACCTTTTTGTGATCGTCAAATAGATCACCAAAAGCATCACCAAGTTCATCAAATGAGAAATCATCAAAAGAATCTTTTACCTTTTCTGAAGTTGCCATTAGACAGATGTTAGCTATGTTTTGTGGAGAGTCTTCTTCCTCGTCTGAATCACTAGTCTCGCTTTCATGCCAGATGCTAGTATTGGCATACTTTCTTGTTGTTGGCTTCTTGTATGGCTTCTCATATTTGTTTCCCTTCTTTGCTAAGGGATAATCTTTCTTGACATGCCCCGTATTTTTGTATCCGAAGCAGGTGGGTTCTTCCTCATCTTCTCTTTGTTCTCTCCTCTTTTTGTTGAAGCGTAGAAACTTTTTGAAGTTTCGAACTAAGAGAGCTTGATCGTCACCTTCGGAGTCGTAGTCATCAGTGTCTTCTGAGCTGGTTCTTCGGCGATGAGCACTCAATGCAATCTCCTTCTCTTTTGGAGCTATTTCTTCGAAGTCTTTTAGATCGAGCTCATGCGTCATCAACTTTCCCATCAACGTTTCTAGTGACATTGCCGTGAGATCATTGCCTTCGATGATCGCCATGACTTTGGGGTTCCAAACCTTCGGCAATCCTCGTAGCACTTTGTGTATCTTCTCATGGTTGGAATAATCTTTTCCAAGAGAAGATAGCGGGTTGACGATGTCGAGGAATCTGGTGAACATTTGAGTAATCGTCTCATTTGGCTTTATCTTGAAAGCCTCGTACTCTTGTGTCAGACTGCTGACTTTTGATTCTTTGACTTGCGTGGTCCTTTCATGAGTTACCTCCAAAAGCTTTCATACTTCATGCGATATGGTGCATGTGGACACCCTGTTGAATTCAGTCATGTCTACGACACAGAAAAGAGCATTAATAGCCCTAGCGTCTAGACTTGCATGTTTTTTTTCTCCTGATCAGTATACTTGTCGTGGGGTTTCTCGACGAGACTCCCCTTGACAGTTATTCTGGGAGGTTTCTTGTAGCCATCAGTGACTACAGTCCACAGGTCAAAGTCTAGAGACTTAAGATAAAAGCTCATTCTAGTCTTCCAATATGTGTAGTTAGTTCCATCAAATAGGGGTGGCCTATTTGTAGATTGACCCTCACCATAGTTGGTAGAGATGGGTTGTGTGGTTGCCACGGATCAACTCTAGGATGTAAGTCCTGTATCAAGAGAACAGAGCTCTAATACCAATTGAAGTATATGAAGGCAACTCTAGAGGGGGTGAATAGAGTACTTGTGATAATAATGATCAATTAAAAAATCAACTCTATTCAATCCCAATTAATAAATAATTAATCAGAGTATAATTGTAAAAGTTAAATAAAGATTAGAAAGCATACGCAGACACAGCAATTTTTAACCTGTTTCCCTCGTGGAGGACTAGTCCAGGCCTGAGAACTCAAGCTCAGGATTGAAATCCACTATTTATAAAATAGCTTTACAACCACGTGCCTTTACACAGAAGAGCACGCCAACTTCTTGAAAAGATCGCTGAGGCAAAACTTAAAATTTTTCAAGTGACTTCTTCAAGACTCTTGCACAAAACTTCTAATTGACTCGCACCGAGCACCTTGTAGGCTTGAAAAGTTTTGTGGCTAGTAGATGAGAAGAGTATGGCTCTTTAGGATGTATAGGCTATAAGAGTAGAAGAGAAGAGAAGATTGGATGATTTGAAATAGGAGAAAAGGGTGCCTATATATACTAGTTCTTGGAGGCAGAGTTCGGCCAGAACTCTGTCCAAAATTCAAAAATTATGGCCGTTGGACAACTTGCAATGAACAATCCCTAAAAATTAGCTCATGGAAATTAGGAGACAGAGTTCGGCCCGAACTCTGCCTCCTTGGAGACAGAATGCTCATTGGGCTTTGGCAGTTTGGCTTTTTGTTTTGTGGGACCTTTTGATTATCTAGTCTATGGTTGAGGTACTCGGTGCGACTCAACATATAATAGCCTAGACTCAAATCAAATTGTAAAAATACAGACTTCCAATGACAAGTTCCAGCAGTATTCGTCGAGCAGTCGTCGATGATGATTGTCTAACTTGATATGTATTAGTCGTCTGATTTGTATCTTTGATGACGATTTATGTGTCGAGTTGGATCAGGTCAAATATCGATTTGTTAATTATCAAGATTAGGTTGACTGCGATCCAGTTTGGGTCAACATAGTGGGCGATCCCCACCCCCCTATAAATATTCTTTTTTCCCTTTGTCTCTCCTCATTCACTCTCATTCATTTTCATCAACCACCTAGACAAGTACATCTTGCACTAATAGAGAGAACACTTGCTTATTATTTTTATTTTTCTAAATATTTTTAGTCTATATTATGCATCTTTACATTCTCTATATATTTAGTACTTGATGTTTTCGGATTTGATGGCTATTTTTGTGTAGCTATTAAGTTTCTAAACTAGGGTTCTATGGGCTTTCAAGGGAATGATCTATCAAAACTTGTAATTATAGAAAATTAGTTGTTCCATATGAGAGGAAGTTATGTCCATGGCTAGTTTCAAAAACTTCTATGGCTAAACTTGTTTTTTAGGGACGATAACCTCCATGAGTAGGAGGCCATGAGGCAAAAATGCCAAGTGGCCACGAAAACTTGCCGCATATACCCTCTAACAACATGCATGATGTGCACATAGTCTTCCTATGCATATGGGGGTTATACGCCTACTTGTCCTGCATATGCGTCTGTCTTGCATATGCGCCTGGCGATTTATGCGCCAGGTTGCCATGTTCCAGGTGGCCATGCACCAGGTTGCCATGTGCAAGGTTGTTATGCACCAGGTTACCATGCACAAGGTTGTCATTCGCTAGCTTGCCATGCATAGGTTAGACTTGCTTGCCCTGTTGTGCTTATGGCACAGGAGCCTAGGTTACTCATGCGCCTGGATATGTTAATGCACCTATACCCCTCCAGACCTGAGTTGCTCATGTACTTATCTATCATATGCGCCTGAAATCCAAATGCGCATAGAAACTCCATGTGCAAGGATTATGTATGCGCACATATGGTTCTTCATGCACCTGTTTTGGTTATTTTTTGTATTTGTATGGTTTTATTGTTTGACCTGCTTTCCTGCCTTGACCTTAGTACACTATAAGCACCCTTACCTAAGAAACCTATTGCCTATGTGACCTGTGTACCAAGAGGATTCCATGTAACTATTTGAATTGACCATTTTTCTGACTTGATTATCTGTACATGTGCTGGTTAATTATATGTGTGTACTGAGGCACAATCTGTGTGAGCACTGGGGTGCTATTCTATGTGCTATGTGATTCTATGGGTTATATGTCAGTACATTCATAATTTCCAACACCGTTATGGTAAATGGTCAGTAACATTGGTATGGTATGATTATGGTTTGATTGATGCATTACACTAAGGATGAACCTAGATTTGGGAATCTAAGATGATATGGGTTCATACTTAGGGTACCCTTACTAAGGTACTATATCTAGGAGGATGATCATGTGACCACGACATATGATTTCAGACAAGTAGACAAGTAGGGTTAACATAGGCAACTCAAGTAGATAGAAGCATTGGGAGGGAACAAAATCTCGAGATCGTGCGTTGTCGGCCCTGCCGAACAAATATTTGGGAGTAAAAGGCTGGCCACCATAGATACTATATATTCATCTGCACTAGTAGAGTGCAGTATCTGACATGTTAAATGCTGAGCGAACATTTTCCTATAGGAGAGCTAGAACTGCTACTAGTATGTTTAACGTGGTGGCCTTACCAGGGACCGGTGCATTCTATGTGCTATAAGCTATGCATTATTATTGGTTTCGCTAGTCCAGTTCGGATACGAGACGATCTGAGAATTCCTATACATAAGCATACCAGGATAACTTAGGTGAATCGTAGTAAGTCGTAGGATTGAATGGCCGCTTGTAAACTAAATTGCTTGTGATATGGTTCTTCTGTTAGTAGCTGAGAAACATGGATTGTCATGGTGCTTGGTACAAGCCATGTCCTTGTATGGTTGTTTGGTCGAGCTATTGTGCTACGATAGGCTATAGACCGAATTTGCAAAGCAGAAGCCATTAACCTAACCTTGAGTATAAGATGTATTCTATTTTGGAGCGAGTACGGCTCCCTTTGTCCTTATTTGGTTATAAGGGTGTCATGTTGCCTCGATGATATGATATAAGCCTATAACCCATGGCCTAAGATCTTAATTTATTGCTTGGGTTTTTCTCATTTCATATATGCTCCCTTGTGGTACTTGTTATTCGGGGCTGACCCCACTAGTTTTGTTTGGCCAGATCTCATAGCATAGCCTGAAGATCGAGCTTTTCTTCCTATAACCCATGTGTCAGAGGACTCGATTGGGTTTCTTCTCTACCACTTTGATATCTTAAATTTTGTACTTAGCGTTTAACCACCGGTACCAGTTTAGTCGGACGTTCTGGATATTTAGTTTACTTACATGATAATAATTAATCAAACTGCAGCTGACTATAGCGTTTAATCACCAGTACTAGCTTGTATTTGTAAAGCTAGTCCTTATGATCATTTGATGAAGCATCGAGGATGCCTTACTGCTTTATCTTATATGCTAATTAATAACTGATTCTTATTTGAATGAATATGACATAGATACTCTGAGTAACCCCAAGAGACTTGATTGTAGCATGCACCCCCTAGAATAATGACAGCCATGGTCGTTGAATGGTATCTTTGTATATTATACGGGATAGATGGCAATGTCTGTCTTCGTATTTCGGTATTGGTGTGCGACAAGATTTTAGTGGTGGCCATACAGGTCAGTTTTTCTGACTTGTGGGGTATTATTATTAATATTATAGGAGTCTTAGTCAAAACTTGTTTTCTTTAATCTCCTGATTCGTCTTCCCTTTCCCCACCTTGATTGTTAACTTGGTTTTTTTTATCCTCATTCCTTCTCATCCTGTCTTTTAATATCTTGTATTTTTTGTCTAGGGGTGTCTCGTTCTCAGCAGTTTACAGGGCCGATATGGAAGAACATCCAGTAGAGCAAGGTTTAACGAGGCATCAGCATGAGGCAGTACCTTCTCCGGAAGAGATTCATATTGAGCCAGTGATAGAGCCAGCTGAGCCGCAGGTTCCAGAGTTTCCTAAACCCCCAACGATGCCAGCAGTGGTAGTAGTACCTGACTATACAGTAGTTCTAGAGATTATTCGATGATTGCTAACATTGTTGCAGTATTAGATAGCAGTCCAGCAACATCAGCAGATTCGGTAGCATGAGCAGAGTGTTCTACTAAATCAGGGATTACAGACAACCTTGGAGAAGGGCGAGAGGACTAATTTAGTTGCATCGACTAGATTATTTTGACTCACCTCGAGGTACTTTGATGGTACAGAGGATGCCATTATGGCAGATGCATGGCTTCAGGATATAGAGGCGATCTTAGCGACGACAAAGGTAACGGCTGAGGAGCAAGTTAATTAGGTCCGCTTGTTGCTTCAGGACCTTGCCCGTAATTGGTGGGCATCGGTGGAAGTTGGCATGAGACATCATGTTCACTAGAATAGCTTCGGGGACGGATTCAGGCCCAAGTATTTTGGCGTAGTGGCATAGTATGAGCTTCAGTAGAAGTTTATCGGTCTCAAACAGGCTGGTAGGACTGTCGATGGTTATGCAACAAAATTCTGTAGATTGAGTCAGTTTATATCGAGGATGGTTAAGGGGCCTGAGAGGGCTATAAATAAGGACTTCATTTGGGGATTCTTCAACTAGTAAAAGGGCATGACTATATGTCACGACCCACATCCATATGAACGGGTACGGGTGCTTGATGCACGCCCAACCTACACCGTAGCATCGGCATAGTAAGCTATCTAGACAATCACTAACTAATCATCTGAAATTGATATCTAACTCTAAAGAAGAATAATTATATCTGGCAAAGATAATACTCAATCACAATATCTAAAAGCACGATAGAATGTAAAGAGATGGTAATCAAAAATCACAAGTTCTAGATGAGTCTAGACAATAAAAACATAACTTAATCCAACATAACTTCCCAAGATATCAATAGTTGTCAAAGACAAATAAGGTACTATGATACTAATAAAGGAAACTAATATAACTAGATAATCTGGCTAGACCTCCTGGAGTCACTTATCTACTCCAGAGCTACAGGAGTCAACTCTGCTCCTACACCCTCCCGGGTTCCATAATAAGTGGGACACCAGTCCTCCAGATCGATCCCTGAAAAATATTATCCAATTAGGATTTGAATTAGTACAACTCTAACAACAGTTCCAATAACATGATAAAGACTATAAGACAGTAATAGTAAATGTAAAACATGATGAGAAGGTAAACTGCATGCAATGGCAAGCAATGAACAATAAGTATAGAAGTACAAATGGCATAAATCATGATATAAACTGGAACCAAAAATTACTGCAACTATCTATGTGTTTTCGAAATACTATTTTATATATGTGATCGGTCTGGGCTTGCATAATATCTATAAAGTAATGCTAATCATATGTGAGGTGTATGATTAGTTATCACAATGTCAACAATATCTAGGATATGATCACATATCTAAATAGTATTTTTCTACCCCGACTAGTACAATGGATCCAACCATGACACGTCATAATATATGAATCACGAAACAATTTCTAAAAATCAACACGATGAATAATGTCTAATATCATCACAATGAACAATGTCTAATATCAGTACGATAAATAATGTCCAATGTGAAGGTAACATCTCATGACTAAGGATCAAGTATGAACCAATTCGTATACCATCGATCGAGAATCAAGTATAACATCACTAAGTACATGAACCATAGTAATCATCAAGTAAGAAAACTATCAGAGAATGTACTCGCTTGTCGTCCTGAGCTGTAAACACAAATCAGTGTCCGAACTGGAGTCCGAGTGACCTATATATGAATTTCCATGTCAATGAGTGATTTGGAATCTTAGACATGCTTAACTAGCCTTAAACTAGGTTTTTAGGTCAATTCTAGGTTAATCGGGTAAAATTAGGTCATTACCCATTATCCATATTATATACATCCTATATCATATGTATAAACCTATAGATAGATACCCCTCGACCCTTATTGCATATGAAATGTAATTCCTCAATGCATTTATCATAAACCATCATATGCATTTACCCATGTGTACATTTACTGCTAGACTACATGAACCATATAGTATTTACCCTATATACCCATACACCCCATATACTATTGTACCCATTTACCTTCTTTCCACAATCCTATCCCCCTTACATAGAAGCATACAAATATAGTCTTGCTCACATACCATGTATATATCCATGTTTTCTTACTTGATGATTACTATGATTCATGTACTTAGTGATGTTACTATGATTCATGTACTTAGTGATGTTATACTTGATTCTCGGCTAAAAATCGTGTGCGGAGAGACACACGATTTAACTAAGCCCGCACGTGCTGGTGATAAAAGAATATATATATATATATATATATATATATATATATATATATATATATATATATATATATATATATATATATATTCCCCTCTGGGAGGCGCCCCTACTACTTCGCCAGGCTCTCCGAGCTATGGAGCTGCTGGCGCGCATGGATCTTCGAGCGCGGCTCTCTCATCCGTCGCCATTCCCAACCTTGTCCCCCTCGGGTGTGCATGCGCTCATCTCAGAAGCCTCCCCCCTTGGCTCTCAAGGAACAGGCCCACTTTCGGGCGCATACAGGATCCCTATCCCCGCGGGCTCCTTCATCGGGTTTCCTGTGGCGGGCGCATATGGGTCCTCTCTCCCAGTAGGCGCTTTCAACGGTTACCCTGTTTCAGGTAATAGCGGAGGCACCGCTGCGGGCCCTTGTAGCGGGGTTTCCTCGGCCATTCTCGTTGTAGGCGACGAGCATTTTGATCCACGTGCCGGGCAGCCGCTCTTCACCCCTAACATCGGTGGATCGGCGTCTGACCCCCAGTCGTCCGGCCCTACTAGCGCTACAGTTCAATCGATAACCCCCTCCCTCTTCCTGGCATGCGAGTTTCTACCGTTCCTCTCACTCCGGCGGGCTCCTTGTCCTTGGCGAATAAGACTTTGGCCCCCTACTCTGGAGCCATGTCTTTCGCAGACAAGCTCAGAGCGCCGATCACTATTGTCTCCCCTCTCTCCGAGGTGATGCTCCGATCTAGCGACTCTCCCCCTCTGTCAGGAGGCGATAGTATTTCCGTGCAGTTCTCAGACGAAGACATCTCAGCTCTGTTCAAGACCTTACTGTGCACCTGGGTCATGCATTTCACTCCCACCTGCCCTAAACTCCAGCGGATCCGAACCTTGGTTGATACTTGGGACCTTTCTCCGAGATACAGCATCGCCCCATTCGACCCCAACTCCACCCTTCTATACCTCTCAACTGACATAGACAGCAGGAAAGCTCTTTTCCATAGCTCTGGGCGGATCGACAAGCACCACTTCACTCTTTCCAAATGGAACACTCTCGGAGATACATCCTCCACGACCGTATCCATATGGGTCACCTTTCAGAACCTCCCCCTCATATGCTTTGCCATGGCAACACTGAAAAGGATCAATAGCTCCTTCGACAAGTTCATTGCCGTGGCTGACGAAACTCGAAGCGTCCCAAGGGCAACTACGCCAGAATCTGCATGGAGATAGACATCTCCAGAGAGCTTCCGCAGTCCATCCTTATAGTGCTGGGTGACAAGATGCACACACAGTAAATCATTTTTGAGCAACGGATCAGCTACTGCATATATTGTCACACAAGGGACCACTCCCTGCAACGATGTCACAGCGCTTACCCGGAGTCGAAAAAGCCAGAATCTCGTACAGCCCATCAACCGTCGTCCAACAAAATTCCCTCATCGACCCCCTACCCAATTCCCATCTACATTTCACTTCTGATGATGAGACCGCCCCCACCCGACCCCATACCGTCCTCTAAGGCACTCACCTAATCGTAGTCCCCGAGCCTAGCGAATCCCTGGAGCCATCCGCTTGTCCAGGGGCCTCGGATATCGGGTTCCACACCCACACCCCTCCCGCTCCGCAGTTCACCACCAACCTATTAGTTGACCTCGCTCAGGACGCCAACGATGATCCAGCGGAGCTCTCCATCCCTGACTACTCAGCACACCCCCTACCAAAGCCAGAAACCAGTAGCCAGCAACACCGCCAATCACTCAGCTAGCCTAGCTCAGGGCACCGCTGTCCAGCCAACATTTCCTCAGGTCCGTCAGCAGAAGACCTCTGGATTCTCTGTGGCTGCGGAACCACAACATTTATCCGGAGCCCCGATCACAGCCCCTCCGGTCCAAGCCCCCACTGACGACTCCACCTCGAGAATCCCAACCACCGCAGGATCCGTCGACTTTGATCCAGAACCCAAACAAGATATCACCGCTGCCACCCTAGCAACGTCGTTCAGAGAATCCCCAATCCCATATCGGGATTTTTTTTTTTAGCGGGTTGCTACCGTTTGCTCACCCAAAGAAGCTCTTCGGGAAATCCACGTCTTTCGCAGCTTGGACGAAAACCCTGATCTGGCCTACTCGATCCTTCCCAGAATGCTAGAGATCGAACAAGCCCTTGACGAAGCTTTGGGCATACACAACAACAAACACATCAACCTGGAGACCTATTTTGCAGACAAATTTCCGTCTACAAAGTCTCCCAACAAAGGCGGGCAGTGGCGTCTGTTCTGCCTAGGGTCCAGTTCTCCTCCGGCAAGGGAAAGAAGCATAACCCACCCTTTAAGTATCCTCCTTAGTTCGGGCGGGGCGGGTTCTCTCCGCCCCCTTCTCCCCCCGCACCCCCTCTTCTTTTGCTCCCCCGCCGGGGCTCTCCCGGCCGGTTTCGCCTCCTCGTTTTGGCGTTGTAAGTAGGCGTCCTTCCATGAGAAGGTTTTGTCGGTGCTTAGGCCATCTCCCGGCACCCTTATTTCGCTTTGAATAAAATTCTCAGTTTCTAAATATATATATATATATATATATATATATATATATATATATATATATATATCCATGTTAATATTCCATATGCATGTTACCTTTGCTATATATATGTGCCAATACTCATGGTACCCAAAATAGCCTATACTCATGTCAATACCATATCCCTATTACATATATCACACGACATCCTTAACTATATAGACATATGACCATATGTGGTACACAACTAGCCTATATGGTTTACCTGCCCTTTTTCTTATATCTATCCTCACACCCACTCTCACACAGGAAAATTGTATCATGTCTGTCCTATGCATGTACTATAACTACCTAGTTTCCGAAGAGGGGTATTTTGTCATTTTTATATTATTTAAATTTTATAAATAATTGTTCTAATCATATATGTTATCGATTGGTGAACTAGCCTATTTATTTGACATGGTGTTAGTGAACCCAACTAGACTTGACTTGACCCATTGGTTTAATTAATTAGAGTAGTCATGATTAGACTAGTTAATTATTTATTTCCTTAGTTGAATGAATAGAAAATTATCTATTGGTTGTAGAGATTCCATTCATGACATGAAGAGGGGCTTATAAGGTTTGCTATCTATTCCTAAACAAAACTCTAACCTTAATAGGAGTCTATATAAACCCTCTATTCATTAATAGCCATCTTTTGCTTTCTTAATTAATGCATCCCAAATTAGAAGCAAACTTGTAACTACCTAAACCTGGAAAAGGGGTATTTTTATCAATTCATATTATATATTATTGTGCCTAATTATTTATTTTATGTCGTGTATAATTATTTATTAATATTATGTTACTTATTACGGTTAGTAGCTAGCCTATTTGTTAAACTTGTGTTAGTGAACCACTTAGTCTTGATACTAGATTAGAGCCCAACATTTTTAGCATAACATGATTCATGGACCAACTTATTGGACTAGTCCCAATTAGTCCATTAGTCATGACCATTTAATTAAAATAGGGATTAAAATAATTACAAAATAAGTATAGAGCCTTGTATGTATTAATTAGTTTTCATGACAACATTTAGAGGGCTAGGTGGACATTTTAGATTGACTCAACCCTAGCTGTATGGCCGGCCATGTGGAGAGGGAGCCTACATTCCTTCATTTCATTCTTTAAGTCCATTTCTTCTCATTTTGGTGTTCCCCTCCATTTTGAGCGATACCTCCACCATTTCCTATCAAATCACACTCAATCTCTCTTATTCTCTTCACTAGAACGAGCCTAGGAGCTTAGGGACTAGGAGCAAGAAGTGTCATGACCCAGACCCAGTATTTGGGCATTGGTCGTACGTACGTCCAGCCTACGCCGCGTTACCGGCAGTAGAACGCTGTCTAGTCATCTCTACGTTTTATCAATACAACCACATAGTTTATATAATTCCATAATACAAACCAAAATCCACAGATCGGTCCAAATAGAATGATATGTATAAAATGACCACAGCAAGAGAAAAGATAATAAGTGATCTGCATAGTCTCTAAGAGAGATCAAAAATGTGATAAATGAAATAGTCTCAAAAAGAGGTCAAAAAGTACTAAATGAATATCCACTACTCAACTCACAGAATCAACAAAAAATGAAATATAACAACTAAAGGGTTTTCGGAGACAGCTCTCGCCCAAACTGAAGAATGTCTAACTAAAAGTCATCTGCGGAGGGCAGTCCCGCATCCAGATCCTCCTGTATGCCAAGATCAAAGTCGACTGCCTGCTCATAATAAGTAATACAAAACTCCTCTAACTCATCACTTAAAAATGTTGGTTATCCAGTCAGGAAAGGAACATGCACACATATGATAGCTATCCGAGACATAACAGAATCACAGAACATAAAAATAACATATGAGAAATGAAACTAGGAAATAACAAGCATCATGGTATAATAGAAAAGAACAGGCAATTATATTGATGAGAAATATTGACTAAAGAGTAAAGATGTAAAGCATGGTGGCATGGCAACTGGTGAAAAAACAAGGTGAAACAACCGAAACAAGAACTATCTACGTGTGTTAAAATATCCAGTTCGACATGTGATCAACGACTAAGGAATAAATTCGGCACCCCGCACGTGTCGTGTGTGGCTGCTATCAGTTACGATCAGACATTTTGGGATGGAATAGGTAGTTCACACGTCTACTAAGATATTTCTTCGCCCAGCTAGTACTCATGGAATCAAGTCACAAGCATGGTAATCATGTGAATGACAGTCAAGAAGTATAAATAAATCTGATACTAACCTCCGTGTGACAAGCGTGTCAGCAAGCAGAAAAGACATATGTATAACATGTAAAGAAACTATTAGAAATGAAATCAATCAGTATATGCACTTGCATGTGGTCCTGAGCTGCGGATATAGGTCAATCGACGAGTCAAAATCTCCAGAACCTATATTACAATTAATTTGATTAATAGATGTAAGTAAAGAATTTAATTACCAATCCTATCTTTTTGTCATTAGGCTTCTAATTTTTGTTTGTAATTCTTATAGGTAGGCTTGTCTACAGTTCTTACTAAATAATACTTTCCACCCTCATTATAAAACCTATATGGTAGACTTTTACCTATCACTTGTTAATTGGACATCTGTACTTGTATATACCCATACTCTTAGTCATCTTTATATATATATATATATATATATATATATATATATATATATATATATTATATATATATATATATATATATATATATATATATATATATATATGAGTGCATGTAGAGGCTTACCAACGCACCTACTGTATGGTGCATTTCTAATATGGATTCCTTTTATGCTATAAGTAGGGAATGATACAACTGCAATTTGCATAAGATGTAACTGATGTGTGAGGCTTGATGCAAGTATAACTAATGTTCTTCCTATTGGCATAGACCTGCAAGGCTTACTAGCTTCTTCTACTCTGGTACACTAGCCTATTCCCTATTTCTGATGTTCCTCCCTTGACCATCCCATAACAGGTTTTTATTTGGTTAACCTGCCATTTGTAGTTGTATAATCCTGCATACAAGTACCCAGGTCCTTCTAAGATTGGCCATAGCCAAACACCCTTTAACAGTACATGGACCGTACCTACACTAGTTATCAGATTTATTCTTTGTACTCGTATGCATATGCAAGCAAAATGTAAGGCTCCTTGCTTTAGGCACACAACCACTAACTAACATCCTCATTTATACATAAAGCAAAAGTGAGAGATGATAAAAAGGACTGTGAAAAGGAGAAGATCAGCAAACAACAACAAAAACAAACTAGAACTTACTTCAGAGAACCAAAAACAAACTAGCACTTAAATTTCAAGGTATCACATGGATGGTACCAAATTTTGACTAAAAATATATGTGCTATCAGCGTTCAAACTAATCAGCTCCCTTATACTGAACCACCTATTTTTATTGTGGAGCTTTCCCATGCTCCACACCCGACCAAATTATGATGAAAGAGAGTTGGGATGATAATGATGGCAACCAACAAATGGCTGCGAGAAATTTGTCTCGCCATCGCTAAGGTAGAGGTTTTATCCATGGTCAACCTGATCAAGTTCTTAGATAGATATTTGTACAAAAAGAGAATAGAGAGAGGTTTCCTGTGGCCGACAATGTGGCTGATCATGAACACCGGGTTACCATTTTAAGCTTAAAGGCGAACATGCATCCTTATACATTGAAGTGTGGACATGATCCCCATTCTATGCTCTTAATTCCTAATGTAATGTTAAGAGACTCTAAACTGTGGTTATAATTTAGTAACCTTACACGTTGGCATATATATATGTCATTTCTTTCAATCTGTTTGTTGGGGCTCTTACTTGTTGGCATGTTTGCACCTGCTGACATATAAGGAATTTAGCTAATTTAGCTTTCCTAAAATCCCTGGGCAACACCTAGGCATCTAGAGGCTGCTCAAACTGGTGGTATAGGTGTTTGTATTGATTTGATTAGGTAAAACTATAAAGAAGGCTCGTGACCAAATCTATGTGGATCAAGGAAGTGGTTGTGCTTGCGAAATATCAGGATCAACAAATTAGTGTAGCTAAAAACTTGAACATCCTTAATCAAACCTTATTTTTGAACTTTGGGGTTGGATACCCTTGCTGATACCTACAAACCACCTGTATACGGCACCCACATGCTTATACTCTTAGTTTCCCAAATACTTGATACTAGTGTATTTGTAACTTCAGTTTACAGAATAGGTTCTTCCCATTGTATCCTCTCTTGCACTTCAAGAACTAATGTGTGTTACCATTTATAGAATGTAGACTGATGCGTGCACACAGGCCTTCCCTAAGTTATCAACCTC
This sequence comes from Iris pallida, assembly GCA_029216955.1. Lineage (NCBI taxonomy): Eukaryota > Viridiplantae > Streptophyta > Magnoliopsida > Asparagales > Iridaceae > Iris > Iris pallida. The sequence continues at coordinate 11,621,243 of JANAVB010020398.1, forward strand.
TGTCCCATACAGGGTCGATATACGAGGATTAAAACACCTCGATGCCATCTAGATCTTCTTAGGGACTGACTTGGACCCTAGTCCACATTTGTATTTGGAACCTATAGTTAGGATACTCATTTTCCTATTTCTAGAAGCTATTAATCCTTACCTACTGTATATGTTCTGTTGTCTGGATACCCCCGTATCTGGTTGGACACCCCAGTTGTATATGTGTACTATTAAACAACACATGCAAGATACCCTACTACTGCACCTAACGTAGTGTACAATTGCCAACCCAATCCTTATATACAAACCCATAGTTATCTAGTTTGGGTTGCTAACAAATAATGATTTGGTACTCTGCTATATATCTGTGCAAAATATCATTACAAGATATGTAATTGACCACTCTGCTTACTGATATACCATGGTATCTAGATGCAATGGCCTACAACCTCTGTAGTTTGTCCCTGATACTTAGCCCCTTATATGCTTTTATTTGAACAACTAAAGGCTCATCTATTTTCTCTTATTTAAGCAGCAGAAATCTACAATACTAAGTTGGTGATTGGCTTACCTCTCGATGCCGATGATAGGTTGGGCTATCCTCGATCAAACTGGACTCCTTTACTTTCTCCTTTGGCTTCTCTTACGAGGGAGGAAGTAGGGTTATTAGGGTTTTGTAAAGGAAAGAGGTCGGCTGCTCTTCTCCTTATATATCCCAGTTTGAGATAGGCTCGAATTTCCTTAGATATTTGGGGGATATCAGGCTAAATTTGAATTTGAGGTATACTCGATTTTGTTCTAGTCGGCTAGGAACATGGGAGATTTCAATTTCTGCATAATTGTAATTATGACCCTATAGAATGAGGTTTTGGCTTGATCTCTAAGACTTTTAATTTAATCTATAGTCGAACTGGATGTAGGCGGATAGAGGGAATGATCGGTTTAAGGATTTGAATTATAGAATTTTACAACCAAGCCTTTGTAAACAGAATATTTGCATACCTCCTTTGTTCCTAATTTTGGTTCACCAGAATTAATATATCATTGCTATATATACATAGGTATTTATGTGCAATAAATAATGACAGCAATAATAATAAAATATAAAAGAAATTTTTGGGTCAAGGGCTCACAAGAAGGAGAGTCCATTTGATAGGAGCTACGTGTCCGGATTGTATCCTTTGTATTTTTCTCTGGAAATCCATCTCCTAATAGGTATACATCTCAATTCCCTCTCTATCTAGACGCCATTTGTGTTATTGAACCCTTAGAAAATCACCCATGGACTAGGACTACCCATATAAAGAGTTTTGAGATCCAAATGACTCTCTATTTGAAAGTTACATTAGATTTTGTGCCATTTTTGGAGGAATTTTGAGAATGGCGCACTGAGTGTTTGTCATTAGGTTTGTTTTGTGTCTAGATTTGTATCCACAATTGGATACATTAGGTCGTATCATGATACAGCAGGACACAGGGTCAATTTGGGTTTTTTTTTTCCTCCGACACTTGTGGTGCACGTGTCCTATTACACATGACACTTGACACTAGCCTTGCCTTGCTCTAATTATGTTTACCAATATGTTTTAGACTTGTCTATAAAATTTGGTAGGATTCGGACAAGATTTATCTTGGATTTATCACAACCATATCGTAGCTTAGTGCGATATGGGGGTGATACACACCAAGTGTTTGATTTATTGCTCATGTGTATGTGTCCCATAATTATGTATGCGCGTGAGTGCCTATCGATACATATATGGGATAATGAGTGTGTGTTTACATATGTATGTATGTATGTATGTATGTATGTATCTATCGTATGTATGTATGTATGTATATATATATATATATATAAATATATATATATATATATATATATATATATATATATATATATATATATATATATATATATAAGACAGAATGTTCGGTTTGGTTCAGCGCCCCTTTCTCCTTCCCCATCCCCTTTCTCCTCCGATGTCCTCGCCCCAGCCTAGGCCGACATCCTCCCCCATGGCTGCTCCTCCTCCCGACCTTTTTGCCGTCCTGGGAGCACCGCCCCCCGCCCCTCCTATCTTCGCCGCCCAACCCATCGCCCCTTCACCTCCCCTTCTTCCTCCCTCGTCAGCCTCCACCGCCCCTTGCCCAGCAGCTCCGTCCTCCCCTGCCTCCGGGACCCCCCAGTCCCCCATCGCTCCTTCTCCTCTCGCCACCTTCTCCTGCTCAGTCCAAGATCCTATATCGGCTTTCTTCCCACCCCCCACCACCAACCTACCCCACCACACCACCACTCCCCCAACACCACCACCCACCACCACCATCACTACTCCTCCATCTCCACCACTCCACCATCTCCACCTACCCATCCCACCACCACTCCTTCCGGTGCAGCCTGTCATCCGCCTGGATCAGAGCCAGCCTCAGCCGTTGGCCACATCATCTACCTCCTTCGTCGACAAGCTCCGCCCCGACAGGACCCCCAAGCCAGGGCTCTTGTTCCCGGACGTCCCTCTCCCGGAAGTAGAGTACCCTCCAGCCTCTCCCCTACCCACGGTGCCCTTCTCCGAACTGGAACTGTCCTCCATGGCACACTCTTTTCCCCACTCCTTCATACTAAAATTTTCCTCTGGCTGCTCTAAACTAACCCGGGTTTAAGAGGACATTGCGAGTTGGCGCCTGTCGGTAGAATACCGAGTGGCTCCCCTCGATCCGAGGCACATCCTGCACCATCTATCCTCCGAGCAGGACCACAGGACCGTATGGTCCAAAGGAACCAGCAAGGTTGATTCCCACCTGATGTATCAAGTGGTCACCTAACTTTAACACTAAAGAAGATTCGGCTATGGTTGTCGCCTGGGTGACTCTTCCCAATCTACCTCTCATTTGCTTCGTACCTGTGGCTCTCAGGCGTATAGCCAACTCGTTCGGGACTTATGTGGCCACCGCAGCAGAAACCAGCAATCTGACCAACGCCCACTTTGCCAAGATCTATGTTGCCAATTCTTGGCCGTCGTTGGTCCCCAATTCTTGGCCGTCGTTTCAGAAGCCTAAAACCGGAAGGACCACCCCGAGCCCCTCATCCGGGTTGCCAACAGGCTCAAGGTCACGCGGAAAGCCCTAGCGGCCTGGAGCCAGCAAGCTTATGGGGACATTTTTCAAGCCATTCGGGAAGCCGAGGACGACGTTACTCGTGCCGAGATAATGTATTTGAACGATCATTCGCCAGCTACCAGGAATACCCTTAACCTCACCAAAGCTATCCTCAAATTCAGGCTCAAGATTGAGGCCGAGTTTTGGAAGCAGAAAGCGAGACTTAAATAGGACAGCGAGGGGGACAAGAACTCCAGATACTTTCATGCTTGCGTCAATGGCCGTAGACAGAAACTTACTATCCATCAGATCGTCGATGTCGACGGAGTCAACATCAGCGATCAAAAGAGTATCCAAGCGGCGGTCACGCAATTCTACTCCAGTCTCTTCTCTAAGGATCCGGTCTTCAGAGACGACTCATTCCTGAATGAGATCCCCCAGCTTATCAACGACAACGGCAATTTTAGGTTAGACCAGCCTCCTTCAGAACAAGAGGTGAAAGACGCTGTCTGGGCCCTTGACGCACACAGTGCGCCCGACCCAGACGGTTTCTCGGGGGTATTTTTCTGCTCGTGCTGGGACATTATCAAGGCGGATATCCACCAGGCGGTCACTACATTCCTCCAGGGAACAACTTACCCCACAGCCATCTCGAGCACCAATCTGATCCTTATACCTAAGAAAAACAACCCGGAGACCTTCTTCGATTTTTGCCCCATCAGTCTCTGCATCTTCACCAACAAGATTATTTCCAAAGTCGTCGCTTCCCGCATGTCTGATCTTCTACCCAAAATCATCTCGAAGGAGCAGAGTGGCTTTATCCAAGGAAGGAATATCCAAGATAACATCATGTTGGCTCAGGAGTTAATTACCTGCATGAAGCTTCCAGCCAGGGGGAGCAACATAGCCATCAAATTTGACATGGAGAAAGCATACGACAGACTTGATTGGCAATTCATGATCTGGGTCTTCAGAGCCTTCAGATTTTCCGAAACCTAGACTAACACCGTTTGGAGATCGATCAACAACTCCTGGTTTTCCACGGTCATCAATGGTCAGGCCAACAGATTCTTTAAATCCAGCCGCGGTGTGAGGCAAGGAGATCCCCTTTCGTCCACCATGTTTATTATAACAGAAGATGCCTAGAGTAAAAATCTTAATAAGATGGTGAGCACCCCCAACTTCCAGCACTATCACACCGCCAGCGTTTGTCCTATAATCACCCACCTTGCCTTCGCCGATGACATCCTTATTTTCTCTTCCGGAGATGCCGGATCGGTGAGAGTTGTCCACATCACGCTGCAAAGATATGCTAGGTGCTCGGGTCAGAAGGTCAACTCCAACAAAAGTGTTATCTACACCCACCATAATTTTAAGAGAGATAACTTGGCGAGCCTCTCCAACATCACCCAATTCCCCATCAAGCATCCTCCATTACACTACCTCGGGTGCCCCCTTATCTACGGTAAATCTAACATTAGGATTTTCGAAGATCTGATCAATCGTATCAGGAGAAAACTCGAAGGGTGGCACAATGCTACCCTATCTCATGGAGACAAAATGATTTTTATCAATCACGTCCTTTCATCCATCTCCGCCTACACCCTGGTCGCTTGCTCTCCTCCTAAGAAAGTGTTATCCTCGATCGAAAGTATCTTTAGCAACTTCCTTTGGGGACATAGCGGCGGCAACGACAAGCACCATTGGGCCAGGTAGGATACCATGGCTTGCCCCACTGAAGCCGGGGGCCTAGGATTCACCAAGCTATTCCACATTGTCAACGCCTTCTCGATGAAACTTTGGTGGAAGCTTCGATCGAGTCACAACCTCTGGACTAGATTCATGAAGGCCAGATACTTCAAGCACATCCATCCGACGACAGCCATCGCCAACAGCAGATCCTCTACGGCATGGAGGCGTATTCTCAGAGGTTGATCTCTCGCAGAACCAGAGATTCGCCTTCAGTTGGGCGGCAGAAATTTATCGCCATTCCTGGAACGCTGGGTTGGAGACTCTTTGCTACCCAACCTCTCTGGCGCAACGAGGAAGAGCACCATCAACAAATTGTGGGACCCCTCTGACAATAATTAGAACTGGAACAAGATCCGAGTCTGGGCCGGCCAGGAGGCGGTAGACAGCATTCAACGTAGCAATCTGACGATTGGATCGGGAGACGACGAGCTTCGGTGGGCACCCTAAGTTTTCGGATCCTTCTCGGTCAGATCGGCCAGAAAAGTCACCCTGGGCAACCTGACGCCCACTCCCACCATCTCTGCCTTATGGCAGACGTGCATCCCGAAGAAGTGGTCTTTTCTCATGTGGAGAGCTTTGCGCAATATCCTTCCAACCGACGACACCCTCAATACTATCGGGTTCAGCCTTGCATCCGCATGCACTTGCTGTTCGGATCGTCAGTCGAAAAATGTTAACCACATTCTTTATCAGGGGGACCTCCCTGACAAGGTTTGGAGAGTTCTGTCCCAGCGATACAGGATAGCTCTTAGGGGCGACAACTTCAACGACCTAGTTGCGGGCTGGGATACCAGGTCCCATGGCCACCAAATTGTAGCTGTCGCCGCTACATGGGTTATCTGGAAAACTTACAACAAGGCGAGATATGAAGGCAACCAGTACAACGCTGACCAGCTCATTTGGGAGACTATTCGGCAATGACGTAAGGGTGCAGCCCTCTGCAAGCACTGCCAACCGGGCTTCTGGCACTCTATCCTATCCCCCGGCTTAGCCGTTTTGATTCCAGTTTCTTTCTTTTGTTAGTATACGTATATAGGCTTCGGCATTTTGCGCCTACTGGTATACTTGTACAGTTTTGCCTTGCATGGCCTTTATGAATAAAATGGGTAGTGTTTCCTTAATATATATATATATATATATATATATATATATATATATATATATATATATTTTTTTTTTTTTTTTATATATATATATATATATATATATATATATATATGCACATCGGGTTGTGGTGTACTGGTATCACTACCGTGCATGGAGGGCGGAGGGGGGGGGGGGTTTGAGTCCTCGGCGGCTCGGATTGCCTAGCCTCACGGGTTAAGGGTAGCTAGGTTAGTAGGTAGGAAAAAAATAAAAACAAAAATATATGTGTGTGTGTGTGTGTGAATACATATATGGGTATATAGATCAATGTGTGTGTGTGTATGTATATATTATGGGGGGGTGTACCTGTCAGCTAGAGGGGGTATAGTGATGTGCACATAGGTGCACTGACATAGACATAACAGTGAGTGAATAGATATTGGAGAGTCCATGTTGTGTATCACACTAGACACATATCTCACATATGTGTGTATGCATATACATAGATACACGTGTGTGTGATTTGTGTTGAACAGAGGGGATCATGTAACATTGAGGGATGTAGATAATAGAGTGTGTGTATTTAAAGGTACACATATGCGAGGTCATCAATTGATTGTTAGATAGATAATTAGCTTTATAATTAGATAGATAACTAGATGATTATATAAAAATATAGGTAGATAGTCGGGTAGAGAGGAAGAGGGAGGGAATGAACACAACTGTAGCGACTGCCTATACAAGCAGTTAGCAAGGACCTGTGTAGATTAAGCATAAGAGTCACTTGTGCACCTGTGCACTTGGTGCACTGGCCATAACAGTGGCAGCAAGTGTACTGTTGTGCACTTGAGATAGCAGTAGGTAGCCCTGCTGCACTAGGCAGCAGGGAGTTCAGTAGATTGTGAGGCACCTGTGCACAGAAGTGCACAGGATTTGGGGTGCAAAAAGCAGTAGCCAACTGCATGTTGGCTTGTATACATAATGTCACTCCCGTTTTCTATTATACGTATTTTCGTATGCGTATACGAGATTTTTGGCATTTATCAGGTGGACTGTAGTTAGACTTGTGTTGCTTAGCCTAGTCTTGGTTTAATCTTGACTTGGTTTATTTGATCGGTTCGGTTCAATTTGACTTGGTTTGACTTGGTTTGACTTGGCTTGGCTTGGTTTGAGATGGAGAGGGTTGATATATAACCCAACTACTTTTCTCTCTCTCTCTCTCTCCTCATTCACTTCTTCATTTACTTCATCTTCTTCATTTACTCCTCCCACCTACCAAGTCTTAGGTAAGTGCAACTTGCTTCATGGAGGAACTCTATTTTTGTTGTTCCATTGTCTTCCTTACGAGATTCTAAGACACTTTAGTACTTGGTATTTTTAATTTCTATAGTTTATTTCTTGTAGATCTAAGTTGGTTGTATTTTTGGTTTTCTTGGATTTTGATCTACCAAACTTTATTATTTTTAAGTTTTGATCGTTCTATGTTGTAGAGAATTCAATTTTACCCAAAATGGAAGATTAAAAAGTTAAATTTCGACTTGTTTTGAAGAAGTTATGGCCAAAATAAGATTTGAACATTTTTTAGTTCATCTTTGCTGAATTTGGCAGGGATAATGAATAGTGCCGCATAAATAGTATCGCAACCGCAGGAATAAATAGTGCTACATGAATAGTATCACAGCTGCATGAATGAATAATGCCGCATGAATAGTACCATAGTCGCAGGAATGAATAGTGTCGCATGAATAGTGATGCAGCCGCAGGAATGAATAGTGTCGCAGCCGCAGGAATGAATAGTATCGCATGAATAGTGCTGCAGCCGCAGGGAATAAATAGTGCCGCATGAATAGTGTTGCAGTAGCATGGAATGAATAGTGCCACAGCCGCAGAAATGAATAGTGCCGCAGCCATAGGAATGAATAGTGCCACATGAATAGTACTGCAGCCGCAGAAATAAATAGTGCCACAACCGCATGGAATGAATAGTATCGCATGAATAGTGCGACAGTCGCAGGAATGAATAGTGCCGTATGAATAGTGCCACGTGGCTTGCATAGTACCGCAGAAGGCTGCATAGTGCCGCAGAATGCCGCATTGGGCCTATTTTGGCTATTTTTGGTTGTTTTAAGTCCTATTTGGCTGAATTATGGCCAGAATTTTTCCCAACTCCCAACATGAAAGTTGTAGATCTTTTCCTTAGCTTCAAGAATATGTTACTAACTATTTTATGCAAGTTTCTTTCATCCATGATAATACATGATAGTGGCCCGTCGTGGCGCACTCTTAACATGCAACCGTGGCATGATAATACATGACAGTGGCCCATCGTGGCGCACTCTTGATAAGTAAACCTAACATGATAATCTCGATATGCTGTTGTGACAGCTATCTTGATTTGCTAAGTAACTCTTATCTTGACACCGTGGGTGTTTGTGCTTGTATAAGCTACATGTCTCGTCTTACATCATGTCTAGGACATGAATTCCTGGTTACCACGGTTAGGAATTCATATTGAATCTGACTAGGATAATGACTAGATTGATCATGTAGTTCATGAAGAGATTTCCCAGCAACAGGCAGTCCCGTTATCTGGGCGCTCTAATTGGACTTGTAGCCTGCCGTCGAGTAGGGCACATTTCCAGCACACTGTCATGTGTTGCACCCCCAAGTCACCTAATCCAACTCTCTCAACTTGTGACCGAATAACCTAGATTAAGTCTGCAGGGCTTGTGGCTGTTGGAACATCTCAGTGCATCTTGTTAGTAACTAAGCTTGTGATAACCCTAGTTAGCTAAAGTATCAAGTCGTACTTATTGCTTGGCCGTGATTGATAGATGGAGTCCCATTTAGTCTTGCCTAGGCAAGACCTCTACATGGTTATTTCTACACATTACTGTTATGCTTTACTCTTATCAATAATTGGTTGGAGACTAAGCTCTATTTAGGTGAAGGGTTACAACCCCGGTCCTTATTTGGTTTACGGGTTGTAACTTGGCTACCGAAATAGTCCTTTAGTTGTCTTATCGTTTATCACCTTGTCTTCTCTAACTCATGTCTTTTATTATTTTTTATGTCTCATGTGCTAATATGCTGGTTTTAGTTCTTAAGTGAAGCCTCCTTTGTGGTACTTGCTCTTTCTGGGGTCTGACCCAGCTGGTTTTGTATGGCCAGATTTTGGAGTAGCACCCGAGGATCTTCCAGCCTTCCAGCCAGATGGTGCACACTAGACGCAACCCCGGCAACGAGTGGATTTTATTTTGCTCCCACTCTATTGTAAATTATTCTTTTGAGACGTTTAGCCGCCGAGCAAGTGTTAGCTCGTGTTGAATTTACATTTCTGCCTGCCTAATGGCTGTAACATGATTGACAGATCGTAGGGTCGATCATGTATGACTTAAACTCTTGCTAGTCTTCATATTTTGTATGACTAGCTTCATGATCATCTGAATATGTAATGTTTGGGATGCCTTATTTTGTATGTCTGATGATCTACTATCTTGTTACATTTACTTGCTTGCTTGAGATTGAGACACTAGGCTTGTTCTTGACCCTAAGAGATAAATGGCTTGTAGTAAACCCTCATACATCTAGACAACCGTGACCGTAGTGCGAGGTGGGATTCACTTCAATGTACGTAGCTGGCTGTGTCTATCCTCCGATCTCTAGTATTCTGGTTCTAGGGCGTGACACATAGGGCAAAAGTAATAGATGGAAATTACTGCAGTAGGGATAGTGAAGGGAGAGTTCTTGTTGGTGGCAGCTCTATTTGGCCACAAGAAGATACCTATATGGGATTAAGGCATGTAGGAAGTATTGGAAAGGGGCTATTTGGCCTGTACATTGGGGGCAATATGAGCTTGATCTACTATTGTTAGCAGTATCAGGTAAGTCACCTACAGAAGGTATATTACCTGTTGTTAGCAGTTAAGGGGAAACCCAAATCTAGGTTAGCACACACAGGTGGTTGTTTGTACAGGGTTCCCTGTACAACAACACTTGGAGTGTTGGGCAGTTGTGAGGGGAAAGCAAGGGGTTTGGGCTTGTAGACTTGTGGTCCTGTGCACAAGTATGCACAGGAATTGGAATGGGGTACTGCCATTTATCTGGACAACAGTGTAAGTGTTTGTAAGAGTGCCAGAAATATGGGCAGGCACGATACGTAATGAGGTAGGTTATGTTCGTGTGTGTATTGAGCACATGAGTGCATGGGTTGTGTGAGGGAGAATGGTAAATGATAGGCATATGAGTATTCCTATAAAGGTGACTCATGGTTAGGTTAAGTTTAAGTAATTGGTTTACCTAAGTGAGTGTAGGTAATAGGCATTACCTAAGAAATACTAGTGATAAGAAATGGGATAGAGTAGGGTATTGAGATAGCTATTGATTGCCTATATAGGTAATATATTTGGTACAGCAAATAGGTTATGTAATAGAATATATGTATTGTGTAATAAGTAAGGTAATTGATTTACCTTGTGTCAATATATTATGTATATAGGTAGATACCTACGGTATTAGCCTAGTATAGACTAGAATACATTGGCAAAGCAAGGTATGGCCCTAAAAACCTAGGCGTGACATAGTTTGACCAAGTTTAGCAAGGTATTGACCCAGTTGACCTAGTTTGACCTAGAAATGACTTGGTGACCTAGTATTGAGCTAGTATAGCATGTTTATGATTCCAAAACACCAATTGACATCGATAATCCATATTTAGGTCTTCGAGGTACCATAACGGATACTGTTGATATTTCTCACCGGATCTCAAGCGAGTACATTCTTTGATAATTTCTTATTTCTGATATCTTCTATATTTCTTGTATTTATTGTAGATATCCTTGATTTTTCGACACATTGGTTACACATATTAGTATTTCCTAGATTCCGCCATGAGATGTTATTCTTTGTATGTCTTGGTATACCATGTGCAAGTCCTGTTGTTGTTATTGTGCATTATTTAGACACCGATTCCTGTGAAGGCTTGCGACCTTCTCAAATAATTCTGTGTTATAACATACCATGGTTGGATCCATTGTACCAGTCGGAGGCGATGAGTAGTAGTATAGATATGTAATCATATCCTTCTTGTGCATATTTTGTTGGCAATGAGTATTAATCATACACCGCACGAATGACTAACTAGGTCATAAATTCTTGTCCAAGTTCCTGAGCTGATCACTTGTTGAAACTAGTGCTCACTCACGTAGATAGTGTATTTATTGATTCTTGTACATGATATGTCTTGTTCACTTGCTCTTGTACTTACTTACAATTTTACTCATGCCCTATTATATTCATGTATATGTTAATTATCTGGTATATTCTCTCTATTTACTGTTATATAGTCTTTATCATTTACTAGAAATGTTATTAGAGGTGTACTTCTCTCCAATCCTGATTGGATATATTTTTCAGACGATTCAGATGACGGTTCCATATCTATTATGGCCCAAAGGGTACAGTAGGCGTAGACCAGGAGACGCTGATTCGGAAGGGTCTAGCTCCAGTGGAGGAGACTTATTTAGCGACTCAATTAGGCTAGATTTGTTTCCAGTTTGATGTCTCTTGTCCTGTTATTATTTTTGACTTGTATTTGAGATTAGTTGACACTTAGACTTTCTGGACTTGTATTATTTTTATGTTAGCTTTCTCTGGATATTTCATATCATGTTATCTTTATCTTATTCGTGCCATTTATCATCCTGATAGTCTTATGATTGAGTAAGATTATTGTCATTACTTGTCCTCTATTTGGAGATGATTATCTCGAAAGGTATATGTATTGCTAGTTAGCACTATAGAACTAGACAACATTCTACTATCGATGCTATGGCGTAGGATGGGTGCTGTCACGTACTCGTACCCTTATATCGGGTATGGGTTGTGACACATTTTTAGTGTTGGCCTATGCAGATCGAGAAGTCGCAATTAGTGCGATGTCTTAGTGGCGACTTAGAGTGCTATTACGAGCCTGCTATGTATATAGATATAGGATATAGGGTATACGCTAAGGATACTCATTCACAATTAGGAAAAACTCCTAATCTATTGATTCTTGCAACTGTCCTTTCCCTGATATTGATTCTTTGAACTATGACTATCCTCCTCCGAATATATTCTATCTTGTGCCATATTAAGTTCCTTCTTTCGATCTATTTTTTGGATGTTGCCTAAGACCAGATCATAGCGTTCGGGGCCAACAGCTTCAGAGAGGTCTGTAACATCCCATAGGCCTGCTCCAGTCACTTCTTCGGGGATTGCAGTATCAGTCGTCTTCGATGGTGCTCCTTCTCCACTGTAGAAGATCGCTGCCGAGGTTGCTGTGGGTGCTCCTCCTCCTCCAGTGCAGGGGGCCGTACTCGAGGTTGTTGCGGGTGTTCCTCCTCCTCCTATGCAGTATACTGCTCCATATGTTCTAGGAGATCTTCCTCCTCCGCCTTTAGTGCCTACTGATATGGAAAGATGTTTGCCCTATTTAGAAAGATGCTGGAGGCACATAGGGCTCAGTCCAAGGTGCACCAGAGGCAGTAGGACATGATATGACAGGACATGGAGAGCACCCATCAGCTCGCTCTATCTGTAGTACAGCAGGGAGCTCCAGTCCAACAGGATGTCAGCTTAGGTCGGGTAACATTCAGGATTTTAAGAAGCTGGGACCACGAGACTTCAGTGGGACAGAGGGCATCATTTATGCAGATGATTGGCTCGAGGATATCGAACGACTTATGAAGGTGTCTCCCGTCTTGCTGAAGACTTAAGGATTGAGGCAGTAGGGCTTCAGCTACTGGATATCGCGCACACATAGTTCAAGAATGAGCCGACTCTTACTGAAGAGGGTCATACCTGAGCCGAATTCAAGGACCTCTTCAAGAAGAAGTTCTTCTCGCCTAGTGACAGATTGGACCTGGCCAGACAGTTTCAGAACCTCCATCAGGGAGGTATGTCAGTTCAAGAGTACAATGCGGAGTTCAGTAGACTGAGCCGATACGTAGAGTATATGGTACGGGACCCGAAAATCAGAGCGAGTCACTTCAGGGAGGGTTTGAACTAGGATGTGGAGATCCTTATCCCTTAATTCTATGAGTCTTATGTGGAGATTCTTGTGGAGGCACGCAAGGTGGAGTGAGAGTTGGGCTTGAAGCCCAAGCGAGATCGCAATTTTTTTGGGGCTACTAGCAGCACGAGGCCTACTAAGCGTCCCCAGCTTTAGCATCTATCATTCCAGTCGCCGCAGTAGTAGTTTCAGGCTTCGGCTAGTGCGCCCATTCAGTAGGTGCCACAGCAGCAAAGACCGGTGTAGCATGCTCCTTGCTGTTAGCCCAATGATTGTATCATATTTTTGAATATGGCTAATTGATTATGTTTAACATAATGATGTCAGTAACAAATATGCAATCACTATAATGTTGCTACTTAAACTTAATATTGTCATAATGTTCATTAAATTATCATATTGATATACTATTTTGTTCGCCTAACATGTACTGCTATACTGCTTTATTCATCTAACATGTAGCTGCAGACAAACAGTAAGAATGATCATACAAGGACATGTGTAATAAAGAATTAATGATGGGCCAAAAACATTGTATACAAGAAAATTTCTCTGAACCGTCCAACGACCTATCTAGGGGCAGCGCCTCCCATAGGGGTTCGGAGGTGAAGCCCCCAAAAGGTATTCAGATTTTCAGATCTGCTTATCATTGGTCAACTGTCATCAAGGAAAAAAGATGTCTTTAAGTCTGCTCAAATGTCAAGGAAAAAGACATATCAAAGGGCTATTGGTTTTTACATATTTCTTCTGTATTTGTATCTTTATTTGAGTCTAGAAAAATATATAAGATTGATCGAATCGGTACTTGGCTTAGCTATTTTTAGTCCATAAAATACGGCCTTTCTATCCACCGAAATTCCTATCCAAGGTCCAGAAAAATATAGCCCACGATCCATCAAAATGGCCAAACCAGTTCTGTCAGAACTTAAGCAGAACTTGGCCCGTATTCGGTCTAGGCAGTTCTAACTTATTTTTAATTTACTTTGTTAGCTGCATCCAACGTTCGAATGTGAGATTTCTGCATCCGACCTCGGCCCGAATTCGATTTATAAAAATACTATAAATAGATATGAACTTTGACATTTTCAAATAACTCAATCATCAAATCTCGTTCACTTCTCCATTTCTTAAAGTGTTTTCTACGAGCTATACTTTCAAATTTAGCCTATACTACTCTTAGCCAAGCCAGTATTAGTTCATTTCAATCTAGTTTGGTTCTGAAGAGTTATATCGGAGACTATCTCAGAAAATGTTCCAGTTTTCATTTGACATCTGGAGTTGGTTTGCACTCGCCGCCAAGCACGGTGTTGTTGAAGTTGGTTGTGCACTTGTCCCCAAGCACGGTGTTGTAAGAGTTGCAAGCACTTTGTTAAATCTTGTTCCATAATAGATTAATATCGACCAGAAGTACTCGAGACTGGATTAGTCCTCTGCACGAAAAACTAGTATATATCGCTGGGTCACTGAGTTTGAATCTTCTTAACTCTTTACTTTTACTGTAACTCATATACTATTATTGATCTGCTCTTACTAGCCATATTAAATAGTTTTTAAATTATGATATTTATTCCACTACACGCACACACTCTATTCATTCTCCTCTAGAGATGCTCAACGGTCCTACACTTGCCACTTCTGTAAGAAGCCTGGCCACATTTGGGAGGTTTGTAGGAAAAGGCTGGGGTTGTGCCTATATTGCGGTGCCGAGGACATCGAATGAGGGATTGCCCTTCGAGCCCTCGTCGTACAGCTCAAGAAGAGGGTGCAGCCCAGAGAGCACTAGCTAGGCCGCTTGTAGCACCGGATCATGCCCTGCACCAGCAGAGGGAGACATTCCATCATGGTAGGACATTTGTGATGGTGGTTAAGGAGACCAATACTGCTGGTAGTGGGTTAGCAAGTTCCTTTCTTTCCTTTCTGTCTGGTAACCTGTTTGATCATTAGTACCTTGTGGTTGCATTATGTTACGACCCGCACCCACTGTGAGGGTACGAGAACGTAACAACGCCCAGCCTACGCCGCAGTGTCGACGGTAGAACGCTGTCCTAGGTCAATCATCTAACAATAAAAAGGTACATGTACAGTATATACACTCCAAATGGAGGTGACATAACAGAACAGTCTCAATCACATCTAAGGCAGATACAGAATAGTAAAGGTAGATAGAGAGATCAAAAGCACAATGTGATACAAATAAGAGGGAGAAAGTCTAAGTGTCTAAGATAACAACTCAAGAACATCCAGCTCAATACAAGTCTCTAAATATAACAACATCTCAGAAGAACAACTGAAAATTAAATAACACAATACTGAAAGAAAACTAAAGCCTAGCTATCTAGCCTAGACTCTGGGAGTAGCATCCTGTACTGCAGCTGGGTCCTCCAGAGGAACCAGGTCGCAGGTGTCGTCTAAGCCTGCTCCGTAATAGGTGGTACATAGGGCCTCCTCCTCATCCTCTGTAATATTTTCAACAGGTCCAGTCAGGACAGGAGCGAGTACAGTACATCTCAACATATCATAGCAGGTTAGAAAATATGATCATGCAGTAAAGTAAGTTACATGAACTGAAGAAATACAGTATGTAAACAGAGAGAGAAACTGTAATAGAAGTATCTACATAGAGAGCTATAGTGACTAGTGAGTCAGAGTAAAATATAAACATGTGAATGGCATAGGAGATTCATGACTACAGCTAAGGGGGTGATTCATGACTACAGCTACTGGGATAATATTCACATGTCTATTTCTACTCCCCCATCCCCAATCGATACACAGATCTGTTCAAGTTATGTTAAGATTCGTGAAACTTCACATGGCTCATAAAATGAGTGATACGTGAAGGTGATTCATGATGGCTCTGTAAACATGAGAGTACATGTGTCACAAGCGATTCGTGAATCAGAGGAAGCATAGAGATACGTGATGATTCATGAAACGCACAAAACATGCTGTATCCGATGCTTCCGAGGGGGATAACCTCTCATGAAAAGATCTATATAGTACCAATCCGTGTGACCAACGTGACAGTATCATGTAAAGTAATTTAAAGCAGGAAAATAATTCTAAACAGGATATGAAATGATCAGAGAATGTACTCTTCTGGTATCCTGAACGTCCGAAGAGAATATACTGTCCGAGGAGTGGTGTCTGTCTCCTATAGAACAGTACAAGTCACAACAAGTCTAAAATAAGGAAATAGACTGCTACAATGTATCTACATGAAGTTTGGGGTCAATCTAGGCTAAAGTCAACCTTTGGTCAACTCTAGTTAACCCTAACAGTCAAACTAGGTCAATTCTAGTCTAATTAAGTCAAACTAGGTCAAACGAGGTTAAACTTGGTCAAACTAGTCTAGGTTGGTCAAATTTAGGCTTAACCAGTCAATCTAGGTCAACTAACCAAACCATAACACAAGCCTAATAGGAATTACACTAGACTATCTAACCTATACAAGCTAACACTATACCAACCAAAACTATAACCAAACTATAGGCTAAACTAAGACTCATGAAAAGCCTATAGTCTACACCTATACCACAAGACAATCTCAAGTCTAACCTTAACACTATGGCTAACACACTATCCACTACTAACACAACAACCTATCTCACACTCACAGTCCTATCAAATATCATAGCAAATAACATTACAATAGATATTACTAAGGCTAAATATAAACCCATATATGATACAATATAGGTATCAATATAGCAGGTTTATATTCATGCCACAGGGTATCCCTTCCAATAACAGGAATGAAAGGGAAGGAGAAAAATAGAATGAAAAGGAATGGAAAAGAAAGAAAAGTGAAGAAGGGAAAAGCAATGAAAATCTGGGAATGAAAGGGAAGGAAATCAGTACAGCAGGTACACATTCAAAGTGACAGTGTCTTAGTGTCTCAAGTACCATAGTGTTGTGTGTGATTGCTTGTGTGTGTGTGAGTGGACATGTGTAAAGATTTGTGTGAGGCATGTACATGGGTGTATGTGTGGAATGGTGTTGTGAGGGTGTACTGTCCTTCACAGATTTGCAACAGGTAATAGTGTATTAGTTCAGAAACAAATTGCAGGTCTAGGTGTTCAGGAAAATGAAGACAGTGTTCAAGTATTCAAACAGTGTGTGTCATGTTGAGGATGTGTGTGAGTGTGCAGTCCAATACTGGACAGGGAAACAGTGTGGAATGAGTGAATGAGAGGGTATACAGGAAAATGAAAGGGTTCTCAGGTGGCTGTTATGTGTGTGTGTGTGTGTGTGTCAGTGAGTGATGTGTGAGAGAGGGACATAGGGGCAGTGAATGCAGGAAAAACATGAAATAGGCCGTGAGTGTTAACAGTGAATGGGGGAACTTTAAAAAAGTGAACCCAGTCCCACATGATGTCATTTGTGTGTGTCAATTTCAGAATGTGTGTGGGTGTAAAACATGTGCAGGTTAGTTCTTCCAGGGTCAACCAAGTGGCAGCAAACTGGGAGTGGGTGAGAGTGAATTGTGAGAGCTACCCAAAAATCCAACATATACCTATATCACAGATTTCAGAAAAAGGAAGGAACCAATACAGTTTCTACTTAACAAACTAGATTTCATAAAAATCAATGGGAAGGGAAAGGGAATCAAAACAGTCATCCTACCCTACACTCAGGTTCTTATGAACTCAGATTTGAGTTCAAACATCATGAAATTTCAGAGTTAAATCTCAGTTTTGAGTTCAACCTTGACAGTTCCTAACCCATCCAAAAACAATTTGAAACCCAAATTTCTAGGAAATGTGACAGGAAAAGCAAATCTCAAATATTGTGTAAACAGATTTCATTAACTCAGGTTTATTGGCATTGCAATCTCAGGAATAGGCTTGGTTGATCTCAGGTTTCATTACTAGGTAAAATCTCAGGAATCAAAAACGAAACCAAAAACCTATTGCATCAACACAATTCAAAGTTAACCTGAACTTCAACCCTAACACATGTAGGTGAACCAATTAACTACCTAACATATTAAAATCAGTAAAATACAGATAAAAAATGAAGAACAGTGTACCATAAACACTGATACTTCGACAGTATCAGTCCACTTGGGAAATCAAGAATTGGAATCCAATTAATCATCAAATTTGCAAATAAGGAGTTGGTAAATAATAACCAATATATGCTCGTGTCACACACTCACTGTTGTGTCCAAAAACAGGACACAGAAGTGTCCAACACGTTGCAAACACATGGGGTGCACCCAGTGTTGCACAGTATCGTGCACGCTTGCACGTGTGTGTAGGATACGACACACGACACTTCGTGTCACGTGCACACACCCACGTGGTCGCCTAGGATAGGGCTACACATGGAATAGCCTGACACGTGTCCACGACGTGTCTACAGTGGATACGACACGTGTTTGTGCGTGTCTGTGCTCGTGCTCAGCCGCCTGCGCGCGACAGCGTGCGGCCAGTGCGAGCACGATTGTGCCGCGTGTACCCCACGACATGCTCCCAAATTTTGGGAGCATGGTGTCAGTCGTTGCCCCATGCTCTCCACAAAAAACCGTGTCCTGAAGTGTCCTGTGTCTCGAGTTCTAGCCCCCGATATGCAGGACACAGCCTAGGGCTCGTGCTGCGTGTCCATGGCTAAAAACCCGACACAAACGGACACGAAACACCAAACAACCTTCACAAACATTGATACACACACCTAGATCTACAAATCCATGTAATTACATTTCAAAAATACGAAAATAAATTCCTATGTGGCATTTCTACAAACACCTAATGTATCACTATGATACGTGTCCGATATGGACACGAAATGGACACGAATTGTGCCCAAATTTCGGGGACAGCTAGAAAATCCTAAAACCTAACCTTATATGCAAAAAAATCAGAAAAAACTATGAGTTTAGATGATTTACCTATTGAGTATCAAAACTCAAGAAAAGCTTCAAAGAGGGGATTCCAAATGGCAACTCCAAATCTCCAAATTGCATACAAACTGATGTGCTCCTCCAAAATCAGTATATAAACATAAATTAGATCCTATTGCAAAAGACTAGGACTAAAAAGGAGCTAAAATAAATTAATTAGGAATTTCTAAGGTTGGGGATTTACCTCTTCCAAAACTTGATATCTATTTCCAATAGAGGCTAACCCTAAATGAAAGAGGCATTAAATAGGGGTGGGAATCCCTAGGTTGGCTGCCATGGGTGGGTTTTATTTGGTTTTGGGCCTAAGTCATGGGCCTATGGCTTAAATACTAGGCTTTAAATTGCTAAGTCATAAGTCATTGACTTAAACCATAAGTCATGAACTAACTTCTCTTAAGTAATACTTCCTACTTTAAAACTAATTCTCAATGACTAAAAGTAGGTTAACTAGAGTTAGACTAGGGTCACCAACTAGGGTTAGTTCAAGGTTAGTCTACAAGTCTCAACTAGTCATGACTAACACAACACAGAGCAATATTTAATTAATATTAAAATCACACAAATTTCCATAAATCATAATAAATTCAAATAAATCCTAAAATAACCAAAATACCCTCTAGGCTATGATGTACTAGTCAAACATCCTAATCACATGGCTAGGCTCTAAGGTTACACTAGTCAAACACCAAAATCATAAGTCATAATTTAAAATAGTTTTAAAATGATTAAAAAATCACCAAAAATCATATTATCATTTAAATATCATAATCAAATAAATTAAAATACAAAATTTTAAAATTACCCTCATTTTAGAAACTGGGTGTTACACATTAGAACTTGCTATAAATCAAACCTATATATAGGCTGTAAGATCTTGCCTAGTTAAGTCCATACTCATGCATGTTTGTTCTCTCAATAGGAATGTGTGATTTCGATAGGACTTTTTTAGACCATGATTGTTGGGGGCTTGACCTACAGAAAAGTACAACCAACTTAAATTTCGAGGACAAAATTTTTCTAAAAGGGATAGATTTGCAACTACCTAAATCCGGGATAGGGATATTTTTGTCAAGTCATATTATATATATCATTGTGTCTAATTATTTATTTTATGTTGCGTATAATTATTTATTAATATTGTGTTAGTTATTACAGTTATTGGCTAGCCAATTTGTTAAACGTGTGTTAGTGAACCAACTAGTCTAGACACTAGATTAGAGTCCAACAATTAGCATGACATGATTCATGTACCAACTTATTGGACTAGGCCCAATTAGACCATTAGTCATGACCATTTAATTAAAATAGGGATTAGAATAATTACCAAAATAGGTATAGAGCCTTGCATGTATTAATTAGTTTTTATGACAACATTTAGAAGGCTAGGTGAACACTTTGGATTGACATAACCCTAGCTATATGGCCGGACATGTGGAGAGGGAGACTCCATTCCTTCATTTCATTCATCAAGTCTATTTCTTCTCATTTTGGTGTTCTCCTCTATTTTGAGCCATTCCTCCACCATTTTCACTCAAATCTCACTCAATCTCTCATCAATCTCTCTCATTATCTTTACTAGAATAAGCCTAGGAGCTTGTAGACTAGGAGGATGAAGGGGAGTCCATTTGTAAGGAGCAACATGTCCGGATCGTGTCTTTGGGATTTTTTCATTGGGAATCCATCTTCCAATAGGTATACATCTGATTTTCCTCTCTATCTAGACTCTATTTGTGTTATTGAACCCTTAGGAAATCACCCATGGAATAGGACTGCCCATAGGAAGAGTTTTGAGACCCACTCTATTTGAAAGTTACATTGGATTTTATGCCATTTTAATTTGGAGGAATTCCGTGAATAGTGTACCAAGTGCTTGCCATTAGCTATATTAGATCTATTTAGTATAGATTTGGTTGTGTGTGTCTAGATTCGGGTCCACAAGTAGATACGTGTAGGTCGTGCCACGTTACGGTAGGACACGAAATCAATTTGGGAGGTTTTTCCTTCGACACTTGTGGTGCACATGTCCTATTACACTTGACACTAGTTTTGCCATGCTCTAATTATTTTTATCTACATGTTGTAGACTTGCCTATGAAGTTTGGTAGAATTCGGACAAGGTTTGGTATAGGTATCTTGGCCGTATCATAACCGTATCGTAGATTAGTGCGATATGGGGGTGGTACACACCAAGTATTTGATTTATTGCTCATGTGTATGTGTCCCACAATTATATATATGTGTGAGTGCCTATAGATACATATATGGGATAGTGAGCCTGTGTGTGTGTGTGTGTGTATATATATATATATATATATATATATATATATATGGAGCGGATCAAAAGCCCCCCTTAGAAAACCTCCTAAAAACCTCCTCACTATAATTCGTAATATTAATGTTAATATTAATATTAATGTTAATGTTAATATTAATTTTTTTTATTTTTTTATATTAATGTTAATGTTAATGTTAATATTAATTTTAATGTTAAGTTTAATGTTAATTTTAGTATTTAATGTTAATATTAACATTAAATTACGGATTAGAGTGAGGGGGTTTTTAGGGGGTTTTTTAAGGGGGGCTTTTGATCCGCTTATATATATATATATATATATATATATATATATATATCAATTTGTGTGTATATATTATGGGGGGGGGGGGGGGTTTACACTTGTCAACTAGAGAGGGTATAGTGTTGTGCACATAGGTGCACTGACCTAGACATAACAGTAGGTGAATAGCTATTGGAGAGGCCATGTTGTGTGTGAGTGTATCACACAAGACACATATCTTACATATGTGTGTATGCATATATGTATATGCATGTGTGTGTGATTTGTGTTGAACAGAAGGGATCATGTAATAGTAAGGGATGTAGACAGTAGAGTGTGTATGTATTTAAGGGTACACATATGTGAGGTCATCAATTGATTATTAGATAGATAATTAGCTTTATAGTTAGATAGATAGCTAGATGAATATATAAATAGATAGGTAGATAGATAAGTAGAGAGAAAGAGGGAGGAAATGAACACAACAGTAGGGATTGCCTGTGCAAGCAGTTAGCAAGGGCATGTGCAGGTGAAGCAGGAGAGTCACTTGTGCACCTGTGCACGACTGTGTTCTTGAGATAGCAGTGGGTAGCCCTGCTGCACTAGACAGCAGGGAGTACAGTAGATTCTGAGGCACCTGTGTACAGAAGTGCATAAGATTTGGGGTGTAGCAAGCAGTAGCCAATTGCATATTGGCTTGTATACACAGGACAAAAGTAACAGATGGGAACTACTGCATTAGGGAAAGTAAAGAAGGGATTTCTTGTTGGTGGCAGCCCCATTTGGCAACAAGAAGACCTCTATCCTTCCCTACCTGTCTGTTAGATACCTATATAGGATTAAGGCAAGTAGGTAGTATTGGAAAAGGGTTGTTTGGCTACATTGGGGGCAACAGGAGCTTGATCTACTGCTGTTAATAATGTCAGGTAAGACACCTACAACATGTGTATTACCTGTTGTATAGCAGTTAAGTGGAAACCCAAATCTGGGTTAGCACACATAGGTGGTTGTTTATATATGGGTTCTCTATGCAACTCCACTTGGAGTGTTGGACAATTGTGAGAGGGAAGCAAGGGGTCAGGTCTTATGGACCTGTGCACAAGTGTGCGCAGGAATTGGAGTGGGGTGCTGCCATTTATCTTGACAACAGTGTAAATGTTTGTGAGAGTGTGTTAGGAATGTGGGTAGCAACAGTAGGTAATAAGGAAGGTTATGTTTGTGTGTGTGTTGAGCACATGAGTGCATGGGTTGTATGAGGGAGTAGTAAATGATAGGCATATGAGTATTCCTATAAGTGTGAGTCACGGTTAGGTTAAGTTTAAGTAGTTGGTTTACTAAGTGAGTGTTGGTAATAGGCATTACCTAAGAAGTACTAGTGATAAAATATGAGATAGAGTATAGGGTATTGAGATAGGTATTGATTACCTATGTAGGTAATGTATTGGGTATACCAAATAGGTTATGTAATAGAATAATATATTAGGTAATAAGCAAGGTAATTGATCAACCTTGTATTAGTATATTAGGTATATAGGTAGATACCTAGGGTATTAGCCTAGTATAGATTAGAATACATTGGTAAGGCAAGATATGGCCCTAAAAACCTAGGTGTGACCTAGTTTGACCAAGTATAGCAAGGTATTGACCCAATTAACCTAGAAATGACTTAGAGACCTAGTATTGAGCTAGTATAGTATGTTTATGATTCCAAAATACTAATTGACTTTGATATTCCATATTTTGGTCTTCGAGGCACCATATCAGATAATGTTGATATTTTTCATCGGTTCTTAGGCAGTACATTCTTTGATAATTTCTTGTTTATGATATCTTCTATATTTTTTATATTTAGTGTAGATATTCTTGATTTCTCGACATATTGGTTTCACGGATTAGTATTTTATGGATCTCGTCATAAGATGATATTCCTTGTATATCTTGGTATACCCTGTGCAAGGCTTGTTATTATTTTTATGCATTGTGTAGACACCGATTCCTGTGAAGGCTTGCGACCTTCTCAGAGAATTCTGTATCGTAATGTACCATGGTTGGATCCAATATACTAGTCGGGCAGGAAGTAGTAGTGCAGATAAGTGATTGTACCCTTTTGTGTATGTCATGTTTCCTGTGAGTGTTAATCATACACCGCAAGTATGATTAACCAGGCCATAAATTTCTGTGCAAGTTCCTAAGCCGATCACATGTTGAAAGTAGTACTCACTCACATAGATAGTTTATCTCTTGATTCTTGTACATGATATATCATGTTCACTTGCACTTGTACTTACTTATAGTTTTCTCATGCCTTGTTACATTCATATACATGTTACTTATCTTGCATATTCTCTCTATTTACTGTTACATAGTTTTTATCATTTACTGGAACTATTACTAGAGGTGTACTTCACTCCAATCCTTATTGGATATTTTTTTAGACGATTTAGATGACGATTGCCATACCTACTATGGCCCACAGGGTGTAGTAGGCGTAGACCAGTAAACACTGATTCGGAAGGGTCTAGCTCCGACCGATGAGGCTTATTTAGCAAATCAGTTAGGCTAGATTTTTACTGGATTTATTTCCAGTTTGACGACTCTTGGATTGTTATTTTTTTAGAATTATATTTGAGATTAGTTGACTCTTAGAATTTCTAGAGTTGTATTATTTTTATGTTGGACTTCCTTCGGATATTTTATATCATGTTGTTATCTTATTCGTGTCATTTATCTTCCTTATAGTCTTTTGATTGTGTATGAATATTGCCATTACGTGTCCTCCGTATGGAGATGATTATATCGACAGGTTATGGTATATGTATTGCTACTTAGCTTATAGACCTAGACAGTGTCCTACCGCCAATGCTAGGCATAGGCTGGACGCTGTCACGCACTCGTGTCCCTATACAGGGTGCGGGTCATGACAAAATCCTATCCCACTATTCCGGAATCTCATCCCTCTTCTCACTTTCATTCCAATGGTGAGCACAAAAAAAAACTTGAAGAGGAGTCCAAATAAGGAGGGGTGTGTCCAATTCAAGTCTTCTTATGTCCAATTCGGAGTTCTCCAAAGGAGAGACACAAGTTTGGTAATTTTCTATTTTCTACCAATTTTATGGTTAGAAACACCATTTGGATCCATAGGATTCTACCCATAGGAATGCCCAACCATATTGGAGAAGAACCAAGTGTTAGGGGTTTTTTTCCATTATTTTTAGGCCTCTTGGTGGAGTTACGAATTTGTGACCACCAAGTGTTCGATAAGTGTCCCCAAAAGAGTTTTTGTGTCCTTTTTGAGTCAAAATTGGGTGTATGTGTCCTAAATCGGATACGTGGTGTTGTGTTATGGTATGTCATAATACGCACGGTTAGATTTAGGTATTCATATGTCCTTGTGTTATATGTGTGTCATGAATAGGGGTTGTGAGTATAGATGAGTCATGGATATGTATATTTTTGTGTAGTGGGAAGGAAAAAATAGTATGTGACTGTTAGTATAGGAAATAGTTGTGGAATATGCATACAATCATAATTGGAGGATAGATGTGTGTGTGTGTGTGTGTGTGTGTGTGTGTGTGTGTGTTGCATGTATCCATGTATATGTGAGTGTCT